>OY720636.1:21139600-21197223 GCA_963169105.1 Ceriagrion tenellum
ACGAGTAAGTGGGTGCTTGCTGTTAGCAAGCAAGGGGGGTTTGTGCATTATTTTACACTTTAAGTATCGAAAAATGAATGTATGATCCTTAAATAACCAATGAAAGCTCTCAAGTATATGTGCTACATGCAGGCAAAGAAAAATAATATGGAATTCTCGAAATGAATTTCACGGTCCATGAGGTATGGACACCTGACAGTTCTTGTACAAATCATATTACATCTCATCCGGTAATTAACGATATTTCAAAATACTATAGTCAGTGAAATGAAAGGAACGTGGAACCACTGCAAGTTCAACATAACTTTATTTGATGGCCTTTCTACGTTAGATATTCCTTCCAGTACAGCATACTTAATAAGGTCTAATATGAAAACTGTATAATAGAACTTCGATCCGAATCGACAATTTAAATATGCAAATTTTCATGTTCAATTTTTCTTTTTCAATCTTCTACATGAATTGCACATGCTTTAGAATGAAAACTAAAATATCATGAAGATTGGTTGGTTAAACTTGGTCATCAAACCTACGGTAGAGGTTAGGAAAAAGTTGAAGAAATTATACCCAGTACTTAGCAGCAATGTATCAATAGCACCTGTCCATTTAATGATGCCAATATGGGTGCTTGCAATTTGCAAGCAAGGGTGGGGGGAGTGCTAGACGATGATACTCTTTAAATAAGGAAAAAAAATGAAAGCTCTCAAGTCTGCGGGCTACATGCAAGCAAAGAAAAATATAATTCTCGAAAATGAAATACGCGCCTCATGAGGTATGGATACCAGACAGTTCTAGTACAAACTTATATTGTATGTCATCCGGTAATTAGCGACTTTTCATAATACTATAATCAGTACACCGAAACGAACGTGGAACCATTGATAGATTATCATAACTTCATTTTACGGCTAATAAGACGTTCTTCTACGTTAGATATTTCATTTCAGTACATCATACTTAATAAGAGCTAACATGAAGAATTTTACTATATATATTCGATCGGAATCGAGATTTTTAATATACTAATTTTCATGTTCAATTTTTTTTCTCTTCCAATCTTCTACATGAACTGCTCAATTTTTTAATGAAAACTACAATATCATGAAGCTTGGTTGGTGGAAATTGGTCATCAAAGGTACGGTAGAGGCCAGGACAAATTTAAAGAAATTATACCCAGTATTTAGCAGTGCGAAAAATGGCATAGAGAAGAGTAAATTACATGCATTTAGGATACCTAACTCATATATGTAAAGCTATCGATTGCAATATCTTGAAGCCGTATCGACTTTTTTAACTTTTCCGATTTTACCCAAAATCAACACATAAATATAACCCTCCCCTGAAACTGGCCCGCCTAGCTTAGTTCCAAACCTGAGTCGACACTCGGCTAGGCGACAATGGAATAAATCCATAGCAACGAAAGTGAAAAAATTTCTAAAATCCCAAATAAAAGTTTAAAAATATCAGTTTTACGGCAGATAGGAAAAAATCGATTGCAAGAATAAAGTTTTTCAAACATTCAACCTCATATTTGTGAAAGAATCAGTCTTGTAGCTCAATTATTTCATATTTTAATGAACGAAAGAAAAATGGTCTACACTGAAATTTTTCGTTTTTCCATATAATCCTATGTGAAGCTTTCGATTGCAATAAATCGAAGTTTAATCGACTTTTTTAACTTTTTCGATTTTTTCCCAACTCGACACATGACTCCAACTCTATCCTGAAAATTTCACCCACCTAGCTCGTTTAGAAATGCCCAGGAATTTTGATGAGTCAGTCACTCAGTCAGTCAGTCAGTCAGTCAGTCAGTCAGTCAGTCAGTCAGTCAGTTTTGTAGCTTTATATATATTAACGAGTAAATGGGTGCCTGCTGTTAGCAAGCAAGGGGGGTTTCAGCATTATTTTAGACTTTAAGTATCGAAAAATGAATGCATCATCCTTCCAAACCAATTAAAACTCTCAAGTATATGTACTACATGCAGGCAAAGAAAAATATTATGGAATTCTCGAAATGAATTTCACGGTCCATGAGGTAAGGATACCTGACAGTTGTAGTGCAAATCATATTACATCTCATCCAGTAATTAACGACATCAAAATACTATAGTCAGTGAAATGAAAGGAACGTGGAACCACTGCAAGTTCAACATAGCTTTATTTGATGTCCTTTCTACGTTAGTTATTCCTTTCAGTACAGCATACTTAATGAGGTCTAATATCTATATTATATCTATATCTAATATATGTATGTATATATATATATATATATATGTATATATATATATATATATATACATATATATATATATATATATATATATATATATATATATATATATATATATATATATATATATATATATATATATATATATATATATATATATATATATATATATATATATATATATATATATATATATATATATATATATATATATATATACATATATATATACATATATATATATATATATATATATATATATATATATATATACATATA
This sequence comes from Ceriagrion tenellum, assembly GCA_963169105.1. Classification (NCBI taxonomy): domain Eukaryota; kingdom Metazoa; phylum Arthropoda; class Insecta; order Odonata; family Coenagrionidae; genus Ceriagrion; species Ceriagrion tenellum. Next base: position 21,142,110 of record OY720636.1, read on the forward strand.
TATATATATATACATATATATATATATATATACATATATATATATATATACATACATATATATATATATATAAATCCTGCTATCATTTTGGCACCCGTTAATGAGCAAGTTGCATTTGATCTGGCGTCCGAGTGTAATTTGGCTGCCGTATACCGGACGCCGGATTACAAACGTGTAAAAATCACTGGAATCGACTATTTACATCATGTAGACCCCATTTCCGAAAATTAGTATGGACGCCAATTTGTTGGCAGTATGTACAAATTTCGTATATTGTTAGTTCAGCATAATTCCGGGCCCAGTGGCGCTGACTGCGGCGTATAACTTGGTCGCGGTTATCTCCGTTCAGTCTGCGCAGCAAGTGGCGTCCTCGGTTTGGCAACATCGCTGTTCCTCGCGGCTTTCTGCAATTCTCTCACCCAAGACTCTTTCGAGGTTTGATGCCTCGGTGGACTGCGTGGTAGCGGAGTTCTTGTCGTTCGGCGCTACCGCTCCAGTTTTTACTTGGTCCAAAGCTAATTAAGTGGATTCGCGCAACGGTAATTTCAATAACAAAATTATTGTTATCATGGGACCGCAACAGGTTGGCGCAAGAATAACTCTTTCGGGTGATTAAGTAGAAAAATAATGAATTGTGTATCTGGAAAGCCACCTTTTTTTATATTAATACTTGGTGCGGAAATTCAAGAATAATGCTAGAATACGACTAATTCTTTCTTAAAACTACCTCTACCTTCGACAAAAAGTATAATACAGTACCTTTTCTCTCAAACTTGTACTTGTACTTGTAACCACTCGCAGATTTTCTTGACTAGTTAAATGCGAATACTTCGTTTTGAGTTAACAATTAATGCAATGAACGATGGTAGTCTTTCTAAGATGAAACAAACATTTAGTTTTTATCAGTATTTCAAACGATATGGAAAGAATGGGTGCGGAAACTTTTAATCAGCGAATGGATTATTATTTCAACATTTGCTGCTCGTTAACATATGATTTTTCCCTATATACTTCTATTTTCCCATTAGGGAAGAGACAAACACTTTGAAAAACCGAATTTGAAAATAATTGCATGTGCTAACCCTAGCGAAAATGAGAGCGTGTTCTGAGCGTTTAGGAACGAACCACGGAGGTGTTCATAAATTGCGAAGAACACGCTAAGAACACCATCCCAGTGTGTTCTCGAGCGTAAATGTGAATGCCTTGGAGTGATCTCAAACACACTACAGAGCGTTTAGCTACGTTCTCGAGTGTTTGTGAACGCCCTGTGAGTCACAATCTTCAGCGTTTCAGAGCGTTTACGTTCATTTCAGAAAATCCTGTCTAGGGTGATGAGATCGTTCATCAACATAATGTAATATGAACGTTAGGCACTCATCTTGGAATTTGGGAATTTGTCATAATAAAATTATTTTTATAAATAAACTTTGTGCCCTTAAAGACCTTTGAAGTTATTATTTTATTACTTCGCATAACGGTAATCATATGCATCGAATAAATTCTTACTGGCTAAGTTCGTTAAGTAAGTAAATTAAGTAAAAGTAAGTTACTGTTCGTACTGAAGACCTTTCACGCAGGAGACTTACACTCTACCACTACTCTATTTCATATCTGGATTGACTAAGTGTATTTATGCTTTATAAAGGGTGTAGTCGCTTCGTTAGATATGGCTCTGCTCTTAGTACGCGATTTCAACATAGCTGACGTTTATGACCTAAGGCTGATGATTTATAAGCTCATATCTGACGTCAGGGATGCATATACGGCTTTTCTTTATAACACATTATTATTGGCTTTCTAATATACATTATTTCGAAGTAGAATTGAGAAAGAAATAAGATTGACCCAATTTTCATGCCGCGTTAGACCACACTATGGATGCTATTATTAATTTATTATCAATATTGAATATGCATTTGGGAAACTAGACACCCGGAATTCACGGCTCGCAAGCGACGGATTTGGATTTTTGTGCTCTGTGGGTTGGCACAAAGAAATAGAAAGGATGCATTTATTCCCTTGAAGACTACCGGAAAGAAAACGGCTGTGTTTTCACTAAATGCACAGATGAAGATGGACCGCTAAAAGATATCCATTAGATGTCTATTAGATATTGATGTTTGAGGATTGGGTGCGCTTTGTTATTTCTCAGAAGGTTATTCTCAAAATAAATTTGTTAGTGGAGTTGAAGTTAATCTCACAATGGATTTGCCATCAAAATAGTAATACTGCATCATGGCTTTTGCAGCGTTCCAACATGTTTCAAAACTCACATTGTCGGCATCGTTCATCTGCGTTCCATGACAGCTCAGTCGGACAGCGTTCTTGAGTGTTCCAGAACATAAATGCAAACACTCTCAGTAGGCGTTTTCTCGGGCGTTTCAGACCTAGGTCTTCGGAACAGCGTTTACGAACGCATGAGAACAGTGAGGGAAACACAGATTAACGTGGATGAACATCAACAAACACTATGAAAACGCCAAAGAACGTACAGGAACGTTAAAAGAACACCTGTAAACGCACTCCAGCAGCGTTATCAGCCTCCTTCATTTTCGCCAGGGAAATTGTTAGATACTTTTTTTAGAAACATTTTCCAGAAACATTTTTTCTGTTCTCGTCAACGTCAATTCCGCATTGTATCTCATGGGGTGAAATGAGGGGGTGAATGACGAATATTTAAATATCCTCCAGTCGACCGCTAGATCTGCTGTCACCCAATTCACATTGAAAAGGGCTGTTAACCAAAATTTACTTTCATGATAATATAATCTATCGAATTCATAAATTTTCAAAGCTCTTCCTTGCGAGTCCAAATATCCTGTTTTATAATTTGAAAATAAATGGATCGCCTTGCACTCATCGCCCCACTGCAGAAATAAAAAAAACAATTAAAATATGCTCAAATTGGCAACATAAATCAAGCTTCTAAGGGACGAATTGGAGCCTCCCGTATGTAGTCCTCTTGGTGTGAATCTCGAGTCATTTGTATCGAAAAAAGCCACGAAAAAGTAATGCAATAGACGTGGGACACGAAATTTAACCCTTTCGCGCCGAATGCCGCACCTGTGCGGCGAGAATATTCTTCCCTAAACAACGAATGCCGCATATATGCGGCGTGAATTTTCCTACCCTAACCAACGAATGCCGCTCCTATGCGGCGCAGGTCGGAAGAAAGTGACCGCGGCGGAAACAATAGACCCACGTACGCGGTCGCCCTTCGAGATCCGGCTTAGCGCGAGCCCAGGCCCTTCCTCGGCCGCTCTGGTCGACCCCGTCCTATCCTCTCCACGCGGTCAACTACTCTTATTTGCAGTGTTTTTTCCAAAAAAATATTTGTTGCTTACTTTAGAAATCCAATCTTAGCAATGAATTCATATTTTTTTGCTTACCACATGGAAATTTCAAACGAAATTCTAACGTTAATATCAACGGAGTTATGGAACAGCAATCGAAGACGGCATTAACGTACGCATTTGGAAAAAATCCGTCAATATGAACGTTAGAACTTCGTTTAAAATTTCTGCACGCTCAGAAAAACACAATAAATTCATTTTAAATGTAAAAAAATCGATGCGAACTACAAATATTTGTTTATATTAAACATTGCAATTTCAGTCAGTTAACCGTGGACTCGCGCTGTGAAGGAGTCTTTTAATCCTTCGAGGGTCTGGGACAGCGGCCGAGGAAAGAGATCGGCGACCCGCTGAGTTGGGTCCAAAAAAGGTTAGGTTGGGAACCTCTGCCTTCCGTCGATGCGAGGAAGCTTCGTACAGGGGAGTGAAGAAAATTTACAAGAGACTCGTAACGAGGAAGAATTTCCCTCCACGAAGCTCGGGCGCGAAAGGGTTAAACGTTTCCCTGGCTAAGGTTACTTTAAGAAAATGAAGCATTGAAGGGTAAACTGACCGCACGTTCTCATGGTAAAATAATTCGCGTCTCTATAAGTGGAGTGAGATCTCACTTCATTTAATACGAGAACTGCCTCCATGAGTAATGCGATAGCCATGAAACCCGATATGGAGACATTTCCCTGGCAATATAAATCAAGCTTCTACGGGACGAACTGGGGCCTCCCGTATGTACTCCTCTTGGTGTGAATCACGAGTCATTTGTATCGAAAACAGGCACGAAAAAGTAATGCGATACACGTGGGAATACGAAATTTGAACTTTTCCCTGGCTAAGGTTACTTTAAGAAAATGAGGCATTGAAGGGTAAACTGACCGTTCGCTCTCATGGTAAAATAATCCGCGTCTCTATACGTGGAGTAAGATTTCATTTCATTTTATACCAGAACTCCACGAGGACTCCATGAGTAATGCGATAGCAGCGGTAACCCGATATGGGACGTCCTGATATGGAGACACATCCAATTTCAAAGGCATTGCCCTCGACGAAATATACATTAATTAAAATGATGAGATCCCTATTGAAGATGATGGAGGTGAAAAAGATGATGATGATGATAGGAATATGAGCGATGTAATCGATGATTCATTCTCAAGTTTCGAGCTAGAAAAAGGGAATGAAACCAGATCACCTAATGTTTCCCCTTGTACTTCGAAAAAAACTTAAAGGATACTCGCCCCATGGACAGAGGAGCAAAAACATATTGTGGCATCATGTTTTAAGAAACACATACAAAACAAAATACCCCCGAAGAAGAGAACTTGGTTAAAACTTAAAGTTTTTATACAAAACATTTATAAAAAGATGGATTAGTTATGTACAATGATATTGTAAAAGTAAATTTCAAAGGCAAAATAGCCTAAGCAGCCTTTGTAATACTTGTTTAACCCAAAGAGAGTTTTTGTATCACTCAATTTTTTTAATATATCAGTACATTTTTTTAAATCAAATTTTGCGGTTTCTTTGCTGCCTCATAAAAAATTGTACCACTGATTTTGATCCACAAGACCAGTTATTTAATTTGTAAATTTCATTGATCTTGTGAATTATATTGTAAGTCTTTAATTTTAAATCAAAGTGTGTGCTTTTTTCTCAAAGTGGCATATTTAGTTGATAATCCAATATAATATTGCAGTAGTGATGAAATAAACTGCATAACCCCTTCAATGCCAATGTATTTATTTTGAATATTGACAAAAAATTTCCTCTCTGCAGAAGTTAAACCCGAATTAATTGATACTGCTTTCCAATGTTTATCCTCATAGAAAGGTGACTTTAATTGATGGTATTAAAACCTTTGGCTCAATTATATGTACAATTTATCCTAATCTTACTTCAGCCAATAAAGTTTGAAAACTGCGTTACTCTTCACAATCAATGAGTTCAGGCTACTATCCATAAGTTCGGTAGCTACTGAATCCGCGAACAATTTTCCAGCTAAAGATACACCAGCAACTGAGATTTTAAGGAAAAGGATGTCGGTAAAGAACCAAATAATGGGGGTAAAGTAAGTGGTTTTTAAACTTTTTTCTAACGGAAATCTGACAATGTACTCAAAGATACCAACTTAAAACCGCCTTTACCGCGAAAATAATTATCGTTTGTCAATTTTTTTCTACTGTGCGGAATTGAATCTTCTTTATTAAATCCTCGGCAGTAGTTTCCCATTGTTAAATTTTACCAGAGCCTATCTATATTGCCTAGCACTTATGCCATTATAAAATCTTTCCCCCGGATTATCTCCTCCCGCCCCACGATTTTGTGGAAATGCGTCTGTAAGGTAATGCAGGAAGTGAGATTTAACGAGATTTGGCACCCTATTGCATTTTAAGTGGCAATAGGGCAACAAATAAAAGTTGTTCCTCACCTCTCTTAAGCTTTTCTGCTTTCAGCATCCCATTGTTTATTATATTTTGAAATTCAGGGCCTAGGGTTATCTTCCTGTTTTCAGGTCCAGTAAAAATGCTTTCCTTTAGACGTAGCTCTTCACTATATGCTGTGAAAATATTTCCACTTAGTACTAGAAACCACTTTCATATTTTCTCAGCATTTTATCAAAATTCTTAATCAGTCATTACTTGATAAGCAAAGGAGGGAGAAGCATTTCCTTCGGACCAACTAAAGGATAGTAGAGTAAATTGTAATTTTCTAGGTTATAAATTCTTCTTTAAGCCACAGTTTTTCAAGGAAGAGATATGTCCCGTCTTTGCTGTCCCATAAACATTAGAAAAGTTATATTTTTTGTGGAGTCATGGAAGTTGTGAAAAGTGAAGTTAAATTTTGAGCCCCCACCGTAATTATACAAGTTCTGATTCGCGGCCCACGTCATCGCGTTGTCATCACGATAAACACGTTGTGTCCTTGGCTTTATAAAAAGCAAGGGTTTTGGCATTCTTCTTCTTAAATGAAGTTTAACTTACTCTTTTTTTTGCATTTGATATGCAAAAAGAATATAATTTAGCATTCTATTGACTCATGTATTTCATGGTTACATTTTAATGTGTTTTAGTGATAGAAGTAATGCCAGCAAATATAAAATCCCTTTCTAACTTACGAAGATTAATTGACCCCTTTTTCAGCCGCTTATGTTTTATTTTTTTATTATTTTTCACGTAAATTATTGTATTTTAATTAAATTGAACAACTATTCTCAACTTGAAACGAAAACAGTTTGAGAGTCATTCACGGATATCGCGTGTCCACACATAATGAAATAAAACGGCGAATTTGGTGGAATGTGACATGATGGAAACTTATTGATTTACAAATCCTTATTAGAATACCAAGTGCATTGTGAGAGAAATATTTGTATGCATGTTGCTTAAACCGTGTCGGCTAGTTTTATTGAAAGAATCATCGTGTAGTATTGGGAAAATCTTCGATCTTTTCCCTGCAAATCGATTTCGTGACACAGTGCTGCGTGATAGGCCACCGCGGACTTACCTAGTTGACTGCGCCAGTCAAATTCCTCTCTCGCTTTCCTCTAGGCGTGTTTATAGCATACCGAAACAAAACTGAAATACATGAATGAGGAGCAAAAAAGATATTGATTTCAATAAAACTTGGCTAAGTATGCTCCTAGTGATACAATGTTTACCCCTATGCTGATTATAATCGTTGTTTGGCAGTTGTAGACAATTAGTCAATAGTAGTTAATAGTTAAGTGCAACACGTTTACCCATTTTATGCAATAGCAGCTATAAACTGCAAAAATGACAAGCGAGAGCGAAGTTTCCATGATAGATAAATTTGGCAACAGCGCAGGAAGGCAAAATGATATCGCAGTGGTAGTAAATATACAAAATGGATTCCAAATTGATGATGAAATGTAAAAAATATACTCTGGACGCTATAATGATTGGTTATGAAAGGATGCCAAAATGTTACCTGTCTGTACGGATTCAAGGTGCACGTATATCTCCTGTAAAAAAATAGTTGTCGCAAAACAAAATAGTACACAAGGGCGGAAATCACTCGGTTGTTCTACATACGCGATAAAATAGAAATATATATAAATATTTCTGGTGGATGCCAAAATGTTGCAAAGTGTAAGGAAGGCAAAATGATAGCGGGATGTATATATATATATACATACATATACATATATATATACATACATATACATATACATATATATATATATATATATATATATATATATATATATATATATATATATATACATATACATATACATATACATATACACATACACATACACATACACATACACATACACATACACATACACATACACATACACATACACATATACATATACATATATATATATATATATATATATATATATATATATATATATATATATATATATTGTAACGGTCCGCCTGTCCGAGGCGATTCCCGGTTATGTGATTTCGGGTTCCCTCGGGTGAATCACAGGAGGAATACACGGCTCACAGCAGTGTTTGAATTTACCGCCCTGCAGCGGATATATGTACAGTGTCTTGTCTTTAGTTGTAAGACGGTCGCGCGAAGCCAGCGCGATCGAAAGTTTTCTTGGTGAGGTAAAGCAACCTCATCGAGAGAGAACTCACTGAACTACCGTCGAGTACGGACCTCTCGACACACAACGCGAGCAGCAGCGAGTCAGCGGACGAGCGGAGAGAAGTGGGGGGGGGAAGAGAGAGACGCCCTACACGTGGCCTGCACTGGTCGTGACACGCCGGTATCCTACAGATGTGGTACCTATTTGGCGGAGGACACATCGCGCCACGTGGCAGCAGTTTGCAAGGACCAGGAATTTCGGTCTAAGCAGCGGGCGTCCATTTCAACTCTTCATAAGTATACGCCCTCTAACCTACTCCCGTCTGCCGAGATCGTGAATTGATCGCATACGCTCCCCTGTTACCGTTGGTGGTGACTTCCCAAGTGTCGTAAAGAAGCGGAATCCCCATTGTTAATGAGTGATTTCCCCTTTCGAGAAGAGAGACCTCCAAGAAGATAATCTCTACCTTCCTAACGTCACTTGCTCTCATTGTATCAATCATTCTCGTCCTATAACTTCTGCTCATAGACTTAAAAGCTCGTTTTGAGGACGTGGAACTTGTAAAGTCGGTACATTCAAGGAGATTGTCACCAAGTTCAGACTCTCCCTTCATTTTTTTGTTATATTTCTTGTAAACTCATTATTATTAGTCAAATTCAGTAGTATTAGTCAAGTTCATTAGGATTAAGTATTTCTAGCACGTAAGTTTAAGGGTTCATGTTTCATTTATGTTTCTCATCAGTCATTGCATAAAGGGTTATCATTTTTATGTTTTTTGTCCAATAAATCTACGCTCTATTGTCAATGTGAGCCGTGTCTTTCCATCCAAGTGTCATTCCAGACCCAACGACCCGCGCGGTAATCGTAGCTGCCACTCAACCGTACAAAGACGCCCCCTGTAAGATTTGTCTCAAATTTTTTTATTAGTCTGCCGATTGAGGAGCTTGGCCACGGTCAACTTCAAAAACGACCGGGAGATTCCGTGGGTTACGCAGAGAGCGTTATCCTATCCACATCGTGTATATATATATGTGTATATATATATATGTGTATATATATATATATATATATATATATATATATATATATATATATATATATATATATATATATATATATATATAGTTCTTGCGAAGATTCCACGAACGTGGCAAACAATATAAAGCTTCGTCACAGGGTGACACTAAACATAAAACATATAAAATGGAAACTCACGAGTTTAAAATTTTCGGTGGGTCGCCCGCACCTTCACTGATTCTATCACTGATGAAGGTGCGGGCGACCCACCGAAAATTTTAAACTCGTGAGTTTCCATTTTATATGTTTTATGTTTAGTGTCACCCTGTGACGAAGCTTTATATTATATATATATATATATATATATATATATATATATATATATATATATATATATATATATATATATATATATATATATATATATATATGTTAGCTTACGGCCGAACGGGTGCCCCCAGGAGGTGGTGCCCCCTGGCGGATAGCCAGGGAACGTCGACGTCATCGAGGGCAGGCGTCGTGACGAGGAGTCAGTCGAAGACAGTCAGTGAGTTGGGATGGGTCAGAGGGGTGCGACAAAAGTGATAGACAGTGATTGTGGGGTGTGTCGCTCTGAGAGACCGGGCGAGCAAGGGGCTCGCGGGTGTAAGTGTTCGATTAATAAAAGTGCGGAGCTTTACCGTTGTGCGTGAGTGTGTCATTCGATATTAGTCGGTGAACCCCAGTCCCTCCCGCCATCCTTAAAGAGTCCTCCACTCCACTCCCTCAGGAGTATCTGGTTCGATCGGTTATTCGGCCTCACAGTTTCAGAAGTGGGATAAAGAGTCCAAAAGAAGCTGCTATGAGATACGTCTGCAGCAAGCTACAGAGAACGAGTGTCGTGGAGTGGTTTGTGTGCAGCAGGCCGCAGTAAATAGGTGCCCAGCCAGCCATCAAGAGATAGGAGAACATCAAACCCTAGCTAGTGCAGATCGACTAAGGTGAGAGAGTGTGTTTAGAAATAAAAGTGATGGCTAGTCCTGTAATGGCGTCGTGGGACGACGAGTGCCGAGTGGGACGCGTTGACGGGGCCGCGCGAGTAGAAAGGACAGACGCGACAGACTTGGCGGGAATGTGGCGGGACCCCGCGAGAGAGGCTAGTGTGGCGAGGGAGCTTGATGGGCGACCGCGCGAGGCTACCGCCATGTGGACTTTGGGCGAGTCGACGCCGTTGGGCGCGCGGGAGACTGCCGGGGGGGCTATACAGGCAAGGGAACCTGGTGGGCGACCGCGCGAGGCTACCGCCATGTGGACTTTGGGTGAGTCGACGCCGTTGGGCGCGCGGGAGACTGCCGGGGAGGCTATACAGGCAAGGGAACCTGGTGAGCGACCGCGCGAGGCTACGGTCGTGTGGCCTTCGAGAGGGGGAGGCCCGCCGATGGTGAACTGGCGGGAACCTGTCGAAGAGAGTAGCGTCCTTGGGTGTGCTGCCGAGAGGGAACAGCTGCTCTTGCGTCACGAGAGAGAATTGCTAGCGAGAGAAAGGAAACTCCTTGAACGCGAACGCGAGCTTGTAAATGGGCAATCGTTAGTGCTTGAAAGGAGCATGGTAGCGCATCGGGAGAGAGCAGAACGATTACTGCCGGAATTTGAACCTTCGTTAACACTAGGGTTTACGGCGGCACAATGGATTAGGCGAATAGAGAGCATTGCAACAGCCTACGGGTGGGACGAGTCAATGTTGTTGGCCCAATCCGTTAGTAAGCTGCGTGGGGCGGCGAAACTATGGCTGAATAGCGTGGCCGATGAAGTGTACTCTTGGGAGGTTTTCAAGAAAGGACTGTTATATTGTTTCCCGTCAGTGGAGGACCAAGCCGATGTGCACTTGAGCCTGACAAAGAGAAGGATGCAGCGAGGTGAGACGCATGAGTCATATGTTTACGCGATGAAAACTATCGCTAGACGTGGTGAAGTAAATGAAGCGTCCCTGATTAAATACATTTTAAATGGTATGTGGGATAGAGAACTAGTGAAACTTTTGACTATGTGTGATTTTGAAGATGTGGAAGGACTTTTACGCAAGATAAAGCGGTACGAGAGCGTCAATGATAGGGCGAAAATGGGGGAGAAGGCAACCTATCATAATCGACTTCCTGCAGACAGTGGCCATAAAATCGAAGGAAAAGGTGTGAGGGTTGAAAGGAAGCTAGGCAAGGGCGGATGCTTCAATTGCGGTGAAGGAGGCCACCTTGCTAGGGAGTGCCAGAAACCAACCCGTGAAAGACTTTGTTACCGGTGCAAGCAGGTGGGTCATTTGCAGAAAGATTGTCCGCAGGGAATGTCGAGAGCGACCTCGAGTGAGAAAAAATGGAACGTAAAAAAAATCAAGCGACCTAACCGCAACATACCTGATGAGTACCACAATTGGATAGATGTAAATGGCGATCGGGTCGTTGGATTCGTTGATTTGGGAAGCGATGTTGTCACTTTGAGAAGAGAGGAGTCGAGTATGAAGCGAGCCGAAAGTGTTTAGTAGGCTTTGGGTCCGGAGGTTGTAAAGCAATCGGCTCGAAACAGATGAACTTGAAGGTGGACGATGTGAACTTGGAAGTAGAGGTTTTAATCGTCCCTGAATATTCGCAGGAGGATGCTATCATCCTAGGGCGGAGTGCATTAGACCAGCCGGGAATTCGAGTCGAAAAGGATTTCGGGAGACTCACTATATCCAAGGAAAATGTTGACCTAAGGAAGGAAGAGAACTCTCAAGTGCGGAAGGTGGAAGAGGGGTCACGGATCCGGAAGGACGAGATAGACGTGAATGAGAACCTGTCAATGCAAGAGAAAGGAGCAGTCTGCGATCTAGTAAATAGATTCAGGGGGTGTTTTGCTAAAAATCTAGGCGAGCTAGGCGAGGCGAACTTCACCAGTTTCAGCATTGACTTGAACGACGACAGACCTGTGACGACGCGCCCATATCACCTACCTTACGCCAAAAGAGAGAACATGCAGAGATCGGTGGAAGAGCTGATGAAAATGGAAATAGTCCAAGAGTCAACGTCAGAATATGCTAGCCCAGCTCTGTTAGTGAAAAAGGCAAACGGAGAGGATAGATTGTGCGTCGACTACAGATTGCTGAACCAGAAGACCAGGAAGGAGAAGTTCCCAATGCCGGCTATTGATGAAATGTTAGACAGTCTTGCGGGAAACCGATATTTTTCCACCTTAGACTTTGCTTCTGGGTACTATCAAATTCCTGTGGCGCCTCAATCTAGACATCTTACCGCGTTTGTGACGCCGGAAGGTCTGTACGAGTTTAACAGTATGCCATTTGGTTTGGTAAACGCACCAGCCGTGTTTAATCGGATGATGAGACAGGTCATCAGGAAGACGAAACCAGGGGATGTTTTGGTGTACATGGATGATGTGCTGATCCCGAGTAGGACCGTGAAAGAAGGATTAGAGAAGATAGAGAGATTCTTAGGAATTCTCAAGGAAACAGGACTGACATTGAAGTTGGCGAAATGTGAATTTTTCAAGGAGCGAGTAGATTATCTAGGGTTCGAGATAAATGCAGAAGGAATAAAACCTGGTGAACGGAAAATTCGGGCAGTGAGAGATTTCAGGCGACCGGAAAATGTCCATGAAATCAGGCAATTCGTTGGATTGGCCGGTTTCTTTAGAAGGTTCGTGCCAAGATTTGCTGCGATTAGTCAACCATTGACGAGATTAACGAAAAACGGAGTGGCGTTCGAGTGGAAGGAGGAACAAGAGGTAGCATTCCAAGAACTCAAGAAGAGATTAGTCGAAAGACCTATGTTGGCATTGTTTGACGTGGGGGCGGGGCACGAGGTCCACACAGACGCCAGCAAACAAGGATTAGCAGGAATTCTTTTGCAATCGCGAGATGAAGAACCATTGAGACCTGTGGCTTACTACAGCAGGCAAACGACGGATGCAGAAAAGTCGTACCACAGCTACGAGCTTGAGGCATTAGCGGTGGTAGAGGCAGTCGACAAATTCAGGATGTACTTGTTGGATCGAAAGTTCAAGGTGGTAACGGACTGCAATGCGTTAAAGACGGCGATGACCAAGAGAGAGCTGTTGCCGAGAATTGCCAGGTGGTGGTTGAGGCTACAGGAGTATGACTTTACAATCGAATACCGACCAGGCAGGAGCATGGGCCACGTAGATGCTCTTAGCAGAAACCCGGTAGAGAATGCGGAAGAACCTGAGACGGTGGACGCAAGAATATTTACCACAAGAATTCAGCAGGAAGATTGGCTGTTGACCATGCAACTACAAGATCCGAGTCAAGGGCGTCCATATATGTTCGTCTGTATATGTGAGTGAGTGTAAGAGGGTTTTGAGTGTGTGATATGAGTCATTTGGGTCCCCATTTGAGGTTTCCCCATTTTCTTCCCCACAAAAATGTGAATCTCTCTCCCCTTCCCTCCTTAAGTGTGCCAAACAGACGGTCAAGAAGAAGAAGAACGTGGTTTCCCCCCCCCCCCCCCCCCGTGTCCTTGGTGAAATGACCGTCCATCCCCATGTGCGTCATTCCTCTTTCTTTTTTTCTTCCCCTGACCCCCCCCCCCCCTGGTGATCCCTCCCCTCAAAGACTATATAACGTGGTGTACCTAAGAAAAAGGGCTTCTTTTTTTTGGCTTTTCCACGTAAGCAAAACGCTCCTAAGAGTAGGCGGAGTGTGGGAGACGGCATGAGAGACGGAGTGGGTGGACAGATCCTGAGAGAAGATGAAAGAGGGTGCTAGATACGAGTAGGAGTTGTACGGTAGACTCGTTGGTACCAAGGAAAGGATCGCCCAACTGTTGCCAAGAGGTCATTTCCCACCCGTGAACCTGCCAGAGAGGGTGCAGGGCAGCCTACGCCGCGGAACGGAACCGCCACCACCAACAGATCGAGAGCCCCAAAAATTCAACAAATTGTAAGAGAAAAAGCCACGAAATCCCGCCCCCCCCCCCAAAGAACAGAAGAAAAATCCCACCCCACCAAGTCAAGAAGAGAATTCCCTAAAAAGGTTTATAAAGTTCCCTCGCACAAGTAGAGAAGATGACAGTACTACCCCCTATTACAGTGTGAACTTCAGTGCAACATTTATTTTGTTGTTTTATATTTCCATCCCCCCCCCCCTTTTCTTTTGTTTTTTTTTGTTCCCTTTTCTTGTGGTTTTCGTATGGGTTATGAATGTGAAAAACGTGTAACGTGTTTTTTTTTTGGTCTAGGTTAAGGACTTAAAATTTTCTGTTGTGGGTATTTGAGAGGCTGCAGCCTAGTGAATTACGCATTATATTTCATTGAAATCCAAGGAAAAGAAGTTAATTGTTCCTTTTGTTATCGACTTGATTGTATTTGAAAATGATCCTATTTAAAACTTATTAAATTTATGTTGAGTGAACTACGCAGTCGAACGGCTTTCTTTATCCGAACGCTCCTATCTCAGGTCTCGTCATCCCTAAATTTTCCCCTCCTTCCCTTTCCCAAACCCCATTCCCTCGCCCGAGGTGCATGGGATATCCCCGCTACACCTCTGCCCTCCCCTTTTGCCCTCCAATTCCCCTTTCCCTGAATGTGCCCCGAAGGCTGGTCGCCGATCACCCGATTAATAGAGGGAAGACGGGCGACACGACATCACGAGGGGTTACAATAGGTTAGGATTAATATATGTCATAGAATCCTTGCTTAAAATGTTACCACTTAACTCAAGGGGGGAAGAGTGGTATGAGACGTCCGGCGTCCCGCCGGCCCATGTAAAAGGTCGCTTAGGAAAATTATAATTTTAAAGGCATACTATTATAATCATACCTACCAATATTCAATTTGTAAATACAAGGGAATTTATTTGCGTAATATAGCGTAAGTGCATAATATATTTGCGCAAGTAGTGTAATCAGGGAGAAATTGTGTCAGTTTTTCTGATACAGTTTTATTTTTATATTAGAAAGGTCATGTTTAATCCCCTCTTGTTGATACCACCATTTTTATGACCGTTTTTCTAGTGACAGTATTATGGTAAAATTATAAGAAACAATTTCTAACCTGTTAATGACATATTTTATTAACAAATACTATCATAAACAGTACAAAATACTTGAGGCAAAATGGCAATATACAATTCACTGAGCCAAACCATTTTTATATTAAAATGATTAATGCTAGCAATGGTTAACTTAACAGTATAATGTAAAAATACCAGATCACTTGATAGTCTTGTCACGTGTAGACCACAATTTAGTTTGGTTGAAGTCGAGTTTTTTTAATACTTGTGTTGCCAAGACACTTTGCCACATTCACTAACAAAGTAATCCATAAATGACTTCTGAACCTTTTTTGCGATGGTGCTAGGTTTTCTGGGTACTTTTTTGAGCTTGAGAAGTGTACCCTGTGGTACCCCTTCGACTCTCCAAGTACCTGGTACTACTTCACCAAACTGTTCATTGTCAAAAGTTCCTGGAGGATTGTATGTATCACATGAATCATTTTTCCTCATGAAGTAAGGTACAAGTCAATACTACCTTTCTGGACTTATCTGGCTCAAGAAGTAAGGGTTTTCTCAAAACTCTGAAAACGATTGATAGAATCCCAAAAACATTCTCAACAACAATTCTTGCTCTACTAAGTCTCCCGTAGTATATTCTTTCCACTGAACCTTGGACATGAAGCCCAGGAATAGGTTTCATAATATGCGGCAGTAGGGGAAACGCTTCATCAGCTACAAACACTGAAGGTGTACAATTTTGAGTTCCTGGTAAATATCTAGCAGCGGGTAAGTTTAGCTCACCGCGATCTAGTTTCGTTTTGAACTGACAATGAGCAAAAACTCCTCCATCAGAAAGCCTTCCTTGGGAACCAACATTGACATAGGTAAAATAGTAGTTAGCATCAACTACAGCCATTAATACGAGGCTGAAAAACCCTTATAGTTAAAATATTCACTTGCGCTTCCAATGGGAGCTGTTAGTGTCACGTGTTTCCCATCAATGCTTCCAACACAGTTTGGGAAATTCCATTTATTTTTAAAGCCGTTAGAGAGAATCAACCATTCATCAGGTGTCTGGGGAATCTGTAAAAAAATTAATGATTACTCAAAAGAATCATCTTGTAATCTACAAGATGGGAAATATACTTTAAGTTGAATTTGAATTTAAAATTTTCAGATACCAGATAACAATGACGACCTGGATGGATTTGCAAGCGAAAATCGTGGACCTACAACCTCAACCCAGGAACCAAGGCAAAGTCTTTCTTTGAGGCAAAGGCAAAGAGAAATAAAGCGAATATTCAAGAAGCTCGACAAGCCGAAGCATATGCTGTGATGAAAGGGATGATGAACAAAGAAAAGGATCAGTATTCAATGTATGGTGATAATGTAGCTGCAACTTTAAGAAGTCTGGACAAAGTTTCAGCAGCGTATGCGAAGTTTGAAATAAACAACATTCTGTTCAATGCCGAAATTGGAATGTACGCAGTACCATCAGAGCGAACTCAAACCAGTACTCCTCTCAGTACTTCATCTGGAGCTGACTCGTACCAGGGTTCACGTCCTTCAACTGCTCTTTCATTTAGTACAGAACAACCACCACATGACCAACAACAACAAGAAAATACAATCAATCATGAAAATCCTATTGAAGATAATGATGATGAAGAATTTTCTTTGTTTACTTACCAGCCGTTATAATAATTTGCTTGAGAGCTGTTTGTTACATTTCATTTCAAAATTTTTATAAAACTTACAAACGTTCAAAAAAGTAGTAGTTTTTAAACTTTTAGATCTTTATAACGTGTTATGATATTAGTATTTCTTAACTTCTAATTATTTCAGTTTTTCATTATTTTTTCCATATCAGTAGTATGCTTAGTGTTTGTGTTGCATTTATAATTTAACAGTATTTTAAATAAAATGCTTAGTAAGAAGTTGTTTATCCTTAACCAGCACAACAAATACCCAAGTTTGTATTCAAAAGTCAGTACGTTACCATATCAATTTGGTACAATTAGCCTATCATTATTTATGATATGGTCTAATAACAACATAGACTTGTTTAAGCATTGAAATACGTTGATATTTGATAGTAACAGTTTTCAGTGTAAATTCAAGTAAATACAGTTTTCACTCACCTTAATGCAATCTTGCAGTGCGTCGATCACCGCTTCACACACCTCTACAACTGTATGACTTATGCTTGAAGCTGAAATCTTGAAAAGATAACTAAGACTCTTGTATGAGTCCCCAGTGGCCAAAAACCGTAGTGTAACGGCAAGCCTTTCTTTCACCGGAATAGCATCACGGAAGGTGGTTATCTTCTTTAGCTATCCGTTCGCCAATGAGAGATATTAATAGTTCAAAATCCTGGCTGGTCATTCGAAGAAAGTTCTTAAAATGACCGTCCGTTCTTAGTTCCCCGGATAACAAATCTCGGTCGTCCCGCTCAAGATCATTCAATAGGTCACTGGCGCAGTATTTTTTCCGGGATGCCACCCAATACCGCCTTTTAGAGCGCTTTTTCCCCGAGCACAGAACAATAAACGCAGCAGCAGCAAGCACAATGTCATCGTCCGAAGTTGCCATTGCGACTGAATCTGTAACATGTTATTAGTGCATTTTTGGCTCCGCTGGACTCTCGTTATAAAACAAATGTTATATAAAACAAATGTTACAAGTAACTTGTTACATATAACATGTTTATATAACATGTTACACAGTGTAAACGCACCTTAAGACTTTGTCATTCCGCGATAACGGATACAAGGTAGTGGAGATGTGGGAATGTGATTTTGAAAAGGAAATTTTGAAGAACAATGACGTTATTGCTGAGCTAAAAAATAATAAAATACTAGATTAAACACCAATTAATACGAGAGAGGCATTTTATGGCGGGAGAACCAATGCCGTCAAACTCTATAAGAAAACTGACGACTCGACAGAAGAAAAAATTAGATATTATGATGAATGCTCATTGTATCCATACGTTAATAAACATAAAAAATATGCAGTTGGCCACCCGGAGATTTACGTTGGAGAGGAATGCCCCCCAATTAATGAGATAGAGGGACTTGTCAAGTGTACAATTTTGCCTCCAACCTCATTCGTCCACCCCGTCCTTCCAGTGAGGGTTACAGAAAAACAAATGTTCCCCTTTGCATGAAATGTGCCACAACTGGGGCCCAAACAGACTGTTCCCACGAGGAAAATGAGCAGGCAATCACAGGCACATGGGTGTCTGAAGAGAGAAAAATGGCGGTAAATAAGGGATACAAAATACTTGAAATGCACGAGGCATGGCATTATAACACCGACTGCTATGATGTCAGCAAAAAGCAAGGTGGCTTATTTACTGAGTACATCAACTGTTTCCTCCAGTTAAAACAGGAGGCAAGTGGATAGCCGAGTTGGTGTACCTCTGAGGCTAAGAAATGTCAGTACATTAAGGCATGCAAAGAAAGAGAGAATATTCTGGACCTGGACCCGCAAAATATACGGGAAAATGTCGGTATGAGGTAATTGGCAAAATTAATGCTAAACAGTTTCTGGGGGAAGTTCGGTCAGCGAGAGAATCTTCCTCAGTGCTCCATTTTGAAGTCTGGCGACGAAATGTATAAATTATTGCACTCCCCCCATGTTGAAGTGTCTTGCCTTCTCGAGGTAAACGAGGACACTGTGTGCAAGCGTGAAGAATCTCTCTCCGCGAAGGATTGAAGAAGTATCATCATAGTCTGTTATACAACCACCCATGCCAAATTAGAATTATACAAATATCTAGATATGCTAAAAGAAAGGATTATTTATTTTCATACAGATAGCATAATTTTTTCACAAAAACCTGGAGAAAGCTGCCCGTCAATTGGAGATTATCTCGGGGATATGACTGATGAGCTGGAGAAATTTGGCACTGGCGCATATGCCGACGAAATTGTTTCGGGAGGTCCAAAAAAGTATGCTCTGAAAATTAAAACACACGGCAGGAGAAGTGAAATCCGTGTGCAAGATGAGAGGGTTAAGTATCAACTCCTCAAACGAGGCTTTGATATCTTTTGAAACGTTGAAGGAAATGGATATTAATGATTCACCACCTGTGGTGACCCATTATGAAAGCAGAATTTATCGTAAAAGACCATTTCAGGTTGTGTCTAAAGCGGAAAGAAAAACATATCAGGCTGTATACACGAAGCGGAGGAGAGTGGACAACTTTGACACACTACCTTTCGGTTTCAAACGAAAGCGAAAAATTGAAATGAACGAAAATGGATCTTTGAGTACCCCTTGCTACGGAACGAAGCATTCACGACTTATTTAATGGAAACAATGTAGATTCCACTTTAGCATATTTTAATGCAAGCTCATAATTATTTACATTATTTATTTATATCTTTCTTGTACCACATCTAACATAGTATATATCCTTCTTTGTAAATTATGTACAGCCTTTTACATTGGGCTCTGTAGTACCCCCCTCAATATTAGAATTAACAATCACCGTGCTTCTTGCAATCCTCCTTCAACCAACTTCTCTTTCTGTCCCCACACATGCTGCCTCCCACAATGTAAAATTTGATGACTGCTACAATGTAGCCATTCTGGCATCCCTCCCGCCCTCAGCCACTATAATTAGTTTGAAGACCTTAGAACGAAGTTGCATCCGATATATTAACGCCCTCTGTCCACCTGGCCTCAACCGTTCCCATTAATTTCCCCCCACTTTTCGCTACATTGTTTCCTCTTCTCGAATAGGTCTTTGGCTCCTTCCCTCCCCCCTCTTCCCCACCCCTCCTACCTGCTCTCTAGCACTCGCCACCGAACTTAACGGCAAGCCGATATACCGGGAGTGGCTAGCCCCCGGCCTCCCGTTTACAGTGAATCCAGGGCCGAAGTGTGTAACGGTGGAAAGTGCGATTGGCACACAAACAATCAGGGAGTCCGGGATCCAAGAGCAGCAAAAGGTATTTTGTTAATGGTTTGTGAAAACTGTATTTGTTTTTGTTGTTTAATTCCCAATTGAAATGTTACCTAACTGCCTGTTTCTTCTATTTATTACAAATATTCATTTTGGGGACGGAGAAACTATGATCAATGTTTATTTTTTTTATGGGTTAACTTTGCGATTGGAATAATTGTGGGAAAACAAGCCACGTATCTTCCTCTTTCCCGTTACCCTTAAAAGAGTGAGAGAGAGGGTGAGAGAGAGACAGAGATCTACTACGATCAGAGATCTGAGAGGCTGCCTGGCGAAGAAGGAGGCTAGGATCTGGCCAGTTCAAGTCTACCGCTAAATCCGCCTGCTAGTAATTTGGCTGGGCCCGCCGAATGAAAGTTGGCGCGCCGAGAGCGGGCCGTCGAAATAGCAGACGACGGAGCCGTGGATTCGCGCCTGCGCAACGGGAACGAAGCCCAGGACGGCGACCACGGCCATGACCACCTAAACTACAAGGCCGTGCCACTGTGCCTTTCACTTTTCGTGACGTCAGTGCTTTGGGGCCGACGTGCCAGGGCATACAGGGTAAGCTATTAACTGGTTTTCCCTAACGATTAGTTCTTGGCAGGAAGCACATGGTGTGGATTGTTCAAAGCGTTCTGTGAGATTTAGTGGAGTTTTTTACAAGTTTTAGGTGGTGAACTTCTATTATTTTGTGCGTTATTTCTCAGTGCAAAATTTTATTTGTTTTTGAAAATGGTTGGAAAGTGTTGTGTTCCAATGTGCAGAGGAAATTATGCTAAGGAAGCGAAAGTGTGTGTATTTCAGTTTCCGAGCGACGAAGAGCTGCGGAGGAAGTGGATAAAAGCCATTCCGAGGAAGGATTTTGAACCATCTAAGCACTCAAGAGTAAGTATATATCCTTAGAGTATAATATTTTACTATATACCAGTATAAAAGTCTGTTTTAACAGTAGTTTTAACTAGCACGGATGATTGTATTCACGCATTTCCGCGTCGTTGAAGTCGCTGCTTCGTCTCGCTCACATTCTAAGTTTTCTCAATTATTTTCACTATTCCGCGGGGATTACTCTCTGAAACAGAATGGAACGAACGGTCAAGTTTTTTCTTAAATTTGGAAACAAGTAGGGATCACCAAATTTAACTTAAGAGGCTGTGCGTTGTAGGGAAATACCTAACCTTTCTCATTGAAAAGCAATGCTTTAAGTAGGTAAGGCATCAATTGAACTAACTACATTCCCCATCTAAAAAAACCCCTGCTTTGTTTTGAACTGATTTTTTGGGAAGGGAAGGACGTACGATGTTGTAGAAATCGTAGGGAAAAGGCTATTTTTTCTCTAGATCCAAGACTTCAAATATGTTGTCTCAACAACTTCTGAAATTAATAGTGCTAAGAGTAATTATTGCGTAACGTTGATGATATATCCAGATCAGTTTCCAGATCAGGAAGCGAGGCCTCGGACGTGCTGCATTGTGAGCACACTAAAAGTCAATGACATTTAAACTAGTATTCAAATAGACATCTTATATGTCAATATAAGATGTCTATTTGAATACCAACATTTTCCGAGTACATAGAAGGACCGTTTTGTTTGGAACTCATTATTTGTGGAAAGGAACGTACGGTATTATAAATCATTAAGTAGTGGCTGTTTTTTCTGTATCCGCTACCATTAAATATGTTGGCTTAAGGGCTTCACTGCGTTAGTACAGGTGAAAAACTAATTATTTGATAACGTTGATGATAGCGAAGGCTTCGGATGTGGAGCATTATGAACGCACTTAAGAAAAAACAGTTTCGCATTAACAGTTGCTATTAATCTGTTGTGTGAACTTATTAAAGCCTACTCAAGAAGAAAAAACTGATTTCCATCTGATTTGAATCTCATTTCCAACTGTTTTTCAATTCCTTTGAATCTGATTTCCAAATTGAAACTCCTGGAAAACAGTAGGAGCACAGTTTTAAGACACCTCATACATGATTGTGGTAGGTTTCCAACTGTTTTTCTCAAACTGGTTACCTTCTCTGTTCTCCAACTGATTTGAATCCTTACTGTTTCAAATTAATTTTTTTCTTCATAGTATTAAATCTCAGTTTCAAACACTAAACATTTGGAAACTGGCTCAATGGAAACCAGATTAAAATCACCTTTTGAACTTCCTCTCGGTTGGAAAACAGTGGAAATCAGTTTCAAAAGAGAGTCAAATCACATTTTGCTGATTCGAACCAGATTTAACCTAGATGTAAAACAGTTGGAAATCAGTTTTTCTTGAGTATTAGTTTTTAGCAAGTATTGTGCCTTTCTAGCATTTTTGAATAAATATACATATAAAAAGGAAAAATATAATAAAAAGCAAAATATGAATTACTTCTTGAAAACTCAATATTTTAATTTTTTACAGGTTTGCCAGGCTCCTTTTCTCGCCGAGGAAATAATGCGTGAAACTACGTATCACGATGAGAGGTCTGGAAAGAGTGTGAAAGCTCCACTGTATCGTGCCAGACTGAAGGAAGGAGCTGTTCCCCACATATTTCCTGGGTGTCCCGGCTACTTGACCTCCCCAAGTACCAGCAGAGAATCTCCAGTTGAAAAGAGGCAACGACTGGAGAGTGAAGCTGTTGAGGCTGCTATCTAAGAAAGCATCAAGATGCAGGAAGTATATAGGGCAGAACAAGAATTGAATTCCTTTGAGAAGGCAGTGCTGTTAGCTAGGGAAAATAAACATTCAAGTTTTTGGGACTTAATCATAAAGCCAGACACAGTTCTCTTCATTCACCTCGATATTAGCCCAGGCCCTGTAATAAGTCATGCCCTTTCTATTGATTCTGAATTGAATGTAAGAACTTATATCGATAATATTGAAATGAGTGTCATCAAAAAGTTTAATCTTCCCCACAAAGTATTATTTATGTATGAAGTGTATGAACTCTAAGACTTGTTAGAAGCCACCTGCCATGTACATACAAATAATTTATTTTCCTCACTCACAAAATCTATTGACAAAATCAAAATAAATGACAGTTTAAATGACAACTTTTATAATTTTTTTCTGACCAAATTGGATTAATTCAAAAGAAGAAGGAAGGAATGAGGTACAGCTCCGAAATGATATGTTTGCATCCATGTTCTTCCTAGTATCACAACAGGCATATAAGTTTGTGAGGGCATCGGGCAATTTCATTCTTCCTCATCCCAGAAGCATACACAAAATTTGTTCTTCCTTTAAGTTGGGGCCCGAAAATGAACAGCAAGAGGAAAGTTTCCTATTCTATCTCAAGCAGCAATCTAGGAATCTGAGTGATGGCGAACGGTATGTAACATTAATGATTGATGAGATCCACATTAAGAAATTCATGGATTGTATTCCATCGTTGGTTCATCCTTTGACAGTGAAAGCCTTGCCTCAAGTGCCCATGTTTTCATGATTCAGAGTGTACTGTCTTCATATAAAGATGTCATCCACATTCTCCCTGTTAATTCAATGACCGCCACCACCCTCCATAGCATAATAAGAAAGGTGATCATGGGGGTGGAAAAGGTTGGGCTAAAAGTAATTGCTGTCATTACTGACAATAACTCCATTAATAGAAAAGCTATGTCCTTCTTTGCAACCACTCCCAAATTGAGTATTGTTTATTCCCATCCCGCTGATGCTTCTCGTCCACTATTCTTTGTTATTGACTCTGTGCACATTTTCAAGTGCATTAGAAATAATTGGTTAAATCAAAAGAATGAAGGAGTCTGCATGCATTTTCCTGATTTTTGCAAACAGAACCAAAAACATTAATTGTACCTTGTTATGCGAGTGCTCTATGGCGCAAAGTAGATACGAATATGAATGATTTTCTCCTGCTTTTTGGCTTAAGATGCCCTTTAACTTTCGCAGTATCGAAATTCTATATAAAATCTTAACATTTTAAGCAGAGAATTAGCACTCGCAGTGAAGTTCATTTGCCGCGGTCATGAGCGTTTTACCAGAGAGAGCTCTTCCTGGCTGCTATGCGACGCTCGGCCCCTAGTGCGTGACGTCACAAAACACCGCCTAGGCCTTGTACTCTCGGTGGTCATGCCACGGCAGGACGCGCGGCGTTGATCTCTCTTGGATTTCGGACTTCATCGGGAATGGTTCTCTCCCTAAACTCTCTGGTGTGGTGGCAATGCACTGAGAAGTTGCTCAGGTGCTCACCACTAGTGACCTCTCAATTTTGTATTCCTTTGATCCCGATTATAAGGTATGTGGCTTGAGGTTTTGAGAATGTGTTTGTCGGATTGGGGAAGTTGCTTTTCCGCGTGTGTCACTAAATAGATTTCAGTTTATTCAATTAGTTATTTTTTTTGGTGGTTCAGTTAATCATAGTTTCGTCCGTAGTTTGACAAGGTTGTATTAAATGGGTGGCCGCCAACAGTGAGAGCACAATGTGATAATTTTAGTCAACCGATTGTAAGGCAGTTATTTCTATTCTTCCGTACGTGTCAATGTACGTTATGCTAACGAGAGGGAGTGTTTCCCTAGTTATTTATGTTTCATTTGTGCCAATTTACTTTAATTGTTTGAGGGGGATTGAGTCCCGATTAATTTATGTAATATGTGCTATTTTGATATGCCAACTTTTCCTCAATTGTTATTCAAATAAATACAGTAACTGAATTTAACGTGAGGGTCCTGTTAATTGTCCCGTGTCACCTTTAACGAATCCTGGCGTTCGTCGCCACTGCAGCCTATCTGGGTGGGTTAAGGTCGGAGACGGCCTTAATCGCAAAATCTGGTGGTCGTGGAGACCTGGCGCCCGAGTTTATTAGAGTGATAAAGGAAACGGCGTCGCAAGTGGGATATTGAACTCCGGTCCATACCGGGCATCCGACACCCGGCTGGGTTCCACAGAACTCACCCACCAGGATCCCCTTCTCCCCCTTAGGGTCTCCATGCACGGCTAACACATGGGTGGATCTAGGCTAGCTGGTATCGCCTCGCACAGACAGCTGACCCTCTATACTGTCCGGACGCTACCCTAGCTGACTGGGGGTTTGTTATCGAGGTTTTCTCCCCGCCCTTTTAGTCGCCTCTTACAAGCAGAGATACTGCGGGAATATTCTCCATCCCCCTACCCGCAGGGGTGCGTGTCGTTTTTCGTGTCGCAAATTATCCAAAAGTTGGATAATCCTGACTTGATTCTAAAGGGAAAGGGAATATTTTTATCAGTTCCCTACTGAAGTACATGTCTTCGAGCGCTAATATTTTTCAAATATTAAATTACGCTCATTTTGATCATATATGTGCCTTATTTGATTAAGAAAAAATACTAGGATTTATTTGCAGATCTCATACTATTTTATAATAATTTTATTATGTATTTCATAAAAGACTGCATACAGCATTTAATAATTGACATTAATAATAATTAAACTCTATATTCATCGCAGATTTAGTACAAAATGTTGGTAGGTAGGATTTGTTTTATGAGGTGCTTCGACGGCAACGGTCATTCGCACCTTCCTCTAATTTATATTTCTCTAAGAAATACTTTTATTGCAAAATACATTTTAGAAAATCTTTATACGATGTTAGTATAGATTAGAAAGGAACGTCATAATTTATTAAAAAGCTTAGATATGTGTAGGAAACTTATAACGGTGTCTATGTGCTTAGGGTTGTCGTCTAAAACCTGCTTGATGTCTTCTGGAATGTTTAGCATTCCTCGTACTGCTCTGTATTTATCACATCCCGTCAAGATGTGCTGTACACTGAGGGATGTGTCGCAAGCCTCACAGCGGGGTGGGATTTTATCCTCTGTGAATAGATATGAGTGTGTTAGACGGCAGTGCCCTATCCTTAATCGCGTAATGGCGACCTCTTCTGCGCGGTTCTTTCTGATAGAAGAGGGCCACGCTGTGATTGACGGTTTTATTACCCGGAGTTTATTTCTTGTGATATTGCTCCATGAGTCTTACCATTTTCTCAGGGCTTCGTTTCTTAACACCGTTCTTAGGTCGTAAACAGGTACCGAAGGGGATGGTCGGTCTACCTCATTCAAAGCGCACTTAGCCGCTGAGTCAGCCTTTTCATTTCCGATTATTCCAGCATGTCCAGGAATCCAAAGAAAAGATACCTTGACTCCTTTGTTTGAAAGGGATGAAAGCGAGATCTGGATATCTTGTACAAGGGGATTGCTGGAGGAGTAATCTTCAATTGACTGTAGAGCGCTAGCAGAGTCGGAGCAAATGAGAAATGAAGCGTTGGTGCATGCAATACTTGACAAGGCTAATCTGATTGCACTGAGTTCGGCAGTAAAGACTGAACACATAGAGTTAAGTTTCAGCTTTCGTGTGCCGTGGTAGGTAGATACCACAGCGCATCCGCACGACGTATCTGACTTCGACCCATCTGTATACACATGGATGAAGTCAGGATAGCATCCCAGGATTTCTTTGAAAGAAGCCTGGTATTCCGAGGGCAAGGTGGACGATTTAGGGTAACTCAATAATTTTAGCTGACAATCGGGTCTTGGTATCGACCACGGCGGATATTTCATACACCCAGCAGGGTACGTGTCAGGTAGAGTAAAATCGTTGTTTGCAATAAAACTGTTAAAACGCACACACATTGGCTTAGTAATCTTCGTCCTACGGTTAAAAATTTCTAAAAATTGTGGGTTAAAAATAATATCGAAACACGGGTGGTTTCTAATAGATAAAATTTTGGCCACATAGCTTAGCATCAGTGCCTCTCTACGAGTATTCAGAGGCGGTTCTCCTGCTTCGGCATAAATACTCAGGGTAGGGGATGTCCGAAATGCGCCTGTAGCCAGCCGTAGCCCTGTGTTATGCACGGTTGTCAGTGGTCTCAGTGTGCTCTCTCGGGCAGATGAGTAAACCACGGACCCATAATCAAGTGTAGATCGTATCAGAGCCCTATATAATAATAACATCGTGGTGCGATCAGCACCCCACGTGGAATGGCTTAAAAACTTTAAGACGTTTAAAACCTTAAAGCAACGATCTCTTAAAAGGCGTACATGATCCTTCCAGTTCCACCGGTAATCGAGTGTCACTCCAAGAAAGCGGATGGACTCGACGAACGGGAGATTTTTCCCGCTGAGATGGAGATTGGGGAGAATATGGATTCCTCGCTTCCGATGGAAATGGACGCATTTAGTTTTCTCCGGAGAAAAATGAAATCCGGATTGTCGGGACCACTTGGATAGTTTATTTAAAGTCATTTGTACCATTCTACTCGCATTTACGAGTTTGGAAGACCGACAGAATATCGCAAGGTCATCGACGAAAAGGGATCCCATTACCGGCGCGTTAACACAGTCCATCACATCATTGATCGCTATTGCGAACAACGTCACGCTTAGGACTGAGCCCTGTGGTACCCCATTTTCTTGAGTGTGTAAGCGAGATAGGATATTTCCTATCCTTACCTTGAAAACCCGGTCCGTCAGAAAGTTTTGAATGAAAACAGGCAAGTTGCCTCGGAAACCCCATTTGTGTAGAGTGGCTAGTATCTTATGTCGCCATACTCTGTCGTAGGCCTTTTCGATGTCGAAAAAGACGGCGATGACATGCTGGCGTAATAGAAAAGCCTCCTGAATAAAGTTGTCAGCGCGGACGAGGTGGTCCAGAGTAGACCTACCACTACGAAAGCCGCACTGTGCATTGGAAAGAAGGTTGCCCCTCTCTAGGCACCAGACAAGGCGTCTGTTTACCATCCGTTCCATTACCTTGCACAAGCAACTAGTCAGAGATATCGGCCTGTAGTTCTTCGGATCACCCTTTTCCTTTCCTTGTTTAAGGATAGGGATGACTACCGATTCACGCCAAGACCGAGGAAAACTTCCCTCTGCCCAAACCTGGTTTAGAGATATGAGGACTTCGGTCAGAACTGGTTCCGGTAGGTTTCGGAGAAAGGCGTTGTGGATGTCATCCATACCTGGGGAACTGTCGCGGGATGCGGCGATGGCAGATGCCAGTTCCCACAAGGTGAAGGGATCATTGTAATGCTCATTTTTTCCATTAGACTTAAAATTTATTGTTTGACGTTCCGCTCTATTTTTTATTTCGATAAATTCTCGATCGTAGTTCTCGTTGCTGTAAGTGCTTTGCAGTGAGTGGCCAAATATGTCGCAGATTTTAGATGGTTCTGTTATAATGTCGCCGTTTACATTCACATAAGTGGTGGTACTTTCTTTACGTGACCCAGTTATGCAGCGGACTCTGCTCCAAACCTGAGAGATAGGCGTTCGATGGTTTAAGCTGGACACGTATTGTATCCAGGAGGCCTTTTTTGCTTCTCTTATAACCTGTCTAGCTTTGGCCCGGAGACGCCTGAAGGAGGAAAGATTACGTTCCGTAGGAAATTTTTTAAATATCCGCAGCGCCTTTTTCCTCATCATTATGGCCTTGGCACACTCCTCATTCCACCATGGCACTGGCGGCCGTGGAGTAGTACCTTTGGAACGAGGTACGCTACAATTTGCGGCTTCAATCAAGGCATTTGTGAATTTAAGGACGTTATTTTCAGCGCTTAGATTGTGATTGTGAGAGAATTTCATGCGTTGTTTGAATCTACCCCAGTCTGATTTCCCAATTAACCAGTTGTCTTTCTTGATAAAACGTGGGTTAAAACACCGGTCTTTAAAAATAAATAAGGGGAAATGATCACTTCCACATAGGTCGTCATGAACGGACATGTGTATCTTAGTCATAAGACTACTCGAACACAGACATAGGTCTATCGTAGAAGACGAGCCGTTAGAACTATTAAAATGCGTTTTCTCGCCATCATTCAATAAAAACAGATTAAAATCATTAATGAAAGCAGAAATTATTCGTCCTCTCTGGTTTCTCTGCGCACTTGTACTACCCCAGAGGGTATCATGGGCATTAAAATCTCCATGGAGAATAAAAGGCCGGGGCAACTGATGGATAAGGGATTATAGGTTCAAACGGGTGACCGGTGCGCCCTCCGGTAGGTAAACGTTACAAAGCGTCACCGCTTCCGGGGCGTGCACGGTGACCGCCACCGCTTGAAATGGCGTGTTTAGCTGAATTCGGGAGGTGTAAAGAGCCTCCCGAACAGCAATTGCCACTCCACCTCGGGCTCGATGGCCACTGGTGTCGTCAAGTCTAAAAAATTTAAAATCCTTCAAAATTCCCTTATCTATCGGTTTAAAATGAGTCTCTTGCAAGCATACGCAAGATGGCTTAAAATCTCTAATTAAAATCTCTATCTCCTCTTTTTGTTTAAAATAGCCATTACAGTTCCACTGCAATATAAAACTCATTAAAATTTCAATAAATATAAAGAAAATAAATAAAAACTTAATAAATAAATACTTAAAAACTCGAATTATCTATCGATACTCGAGGAGAATTATCGCCGGATTCGATGCCTTCTTCTCCCTTTTTCTCTCATTTTGAATATTTCGGTCTCCGAGACACATTCGTCCTCTTCCATAGATTCCGGTTGGCTCTGTTTCGCCAATCCGGAGGGTCCTGGGGAAGGGGTTCTTTCATGCCTTCCTTCGGATGCTCGGGGAGAAGTCTTTTTTGCTGATTTTTGTGGAGAACGCGAGCTGGAGCCTTTAGTTGAGGATCGATCCGCTTGGATCGATGGCACTGTCTTCGCTTGTTGCTGCTGTTGCGCCGGTTTAGAGGCCTTTTCCGGCTTGGCCGAAGTTTTATCGGTTAAATCATCTAATGAGTCTGTCTGGATTCCCACTGTCGTCTTGCTAACTGCAATAACTGTTTTAGCAAAAGATCTGGAAAAGGTGGGGGCAACTGTCTCACGGTACTTTTTCCTTGCTTCCATATATGGTAGTTTATCCTTGGTTCTGATTTCCATTATCTTTTTTTCATCATTCATCTTGGGACAATTACGAGAATGCACCGGGTGGGCACCCTCGCAATGGACGCAAAAAGGATCGTTTTTGCACTCTGCATCCTCGTGCTTGTCCTGGCCACAGATTGGGCAGGTGGCCTTGCCCGCACATCGGGTAGCGATGTGGCCAAATCGCTGGCACTGAAAACAACGAACGGGAGCAGGAATATATGGACGAACAGGTACAGACTCATAACCTACGTACACTTTCTCGGGCAGACCTTCGAGGGCAAACGTAAGGAGAACGGAAGAGATATTAATGACTTCGCCGTTGCGCTTCGTCGAGAGTCGACGAGCGTCTATTACTCCCTGAGATGACATTTCACTCTTTATCTCATCGATATCTACGTAGAGTAAGTCAAAGTGACTAATTACCCCTCTACAGGTATTTAAAGTTCTGTGCGTCTCCACGGTAACTGGGATGTCGTGCAGTTTTTTCATACTAAGAATCTTCTTACTTTGGGCTACGTTGGCTGTTTCGATGAGCAGTGTGCCATCACGGAGTTTCTTCGCAGACTTCAGCTCGCCAGAGACAGAAGCAGACAACACTCGACGTATTAGGAAGGGAGACACCTTTTTCAGGGTCTCACCTTCTTTCTGGCACCTCATCACTAGAAATCTCGTGCTTTCACTTAATTCATGATCTCCCCCGCCCGAGTCCGGACGGGATCGTTTTTGGGGTGGAGGGTTATTGTCCGCCATGCCCTATATAATTTTCATCCCCCGAGCTCCCCACCCACCACGGAGCCACACATTTGGGACGCCACACCGCGAACCGGTGTGGTCGCCAGGGCTACCCGAGGGGATATAGCACCCTGGAGGTGGTCGTCTGTTTCGGGTTGGGTCTTCGATACAACGGGCCCACCAACCCGAGTACCTCCGACCGCCCTACGCAGACCCCCACCTCCCTAGCACTCGCCACCGAACTTAACGGCAAGCCGGTTGACCGGGGGTGGCTAGCCCCCGGCCTCCCGTTTACAGGGAATCCAGGGCCGAAGTGGGATATTGGACTCCGGTCCATACCGGGCATCCGACACCCGGCTGGGTTCCAGAGAACTCACCCACCAGGATCCCCTTCTCCCCCTTACGGATCTCCATGCACGGCAAACACATGGGTGGGTCAAGGC
Organism: Ceriagrion tenellum; assembly: GCA_963169105.1. Classification (NCBI taxonomy): domain Eukaryota; kingdom Metazoa; phylum Arthropoda; class Insecta; order Odonata; family Coenagrionidae; genus Ceriagrion; species Ceriagrion tenellum. The sequence continues at coordinate 21,172,986 of OY720636.1, forward strand.
AAGTTGGTATCGCCTCGCACAGACAGTTAACCCACTATACTGTCCGGACGCTACCCTAACTGGACTGGGGGTTTGTTTTCGGGGTTTCACCTCCCCGCCCTTTTAGTCGCCTCTTACGACAAGCAGGGATACTGCGGGAGTATTCTCTATCCCCCTACCCGCAGGGGTATACAAAATGTTTCCAGTACAAAGATTGTGATATGAAAGTATTTATTTCGTAAGAGAAGTTATGTATTTTGTTTTGTTTTTTCTTAAGAAACTTTAAAAATATAATTGTTGTATGTTGATGCATAAATATGGCATAAAAATAACAAATGATTGATACTAATAATATGACTTAGTTCTATATAAAACAGTCCTCTGTCTCATCTAACAGCCCCCTGTCACGTTCAAAACAGTCCCTTGTTGCTCCTAACAGTCCGTCATGATTTATCAGAAAATCACAAATAACTTGAAAAATTCCTATACATTCAATTCGTCCTCTTATATAACAACAGTAATAGTTACTTTGCTAAGCAATAGTATTACATTTTTACGAAAATGCTAAAATAATATGCCAGGACAGCGTCTGCATGGGCCATTGCGAGTTTACAGAGAATTGCCCAAGTGTTCCCAATGTTTGTCATGTGCTTTTATTGTACTGTATGATGTCTTCTCAATCAGGCCTATTTAATAGTTTGTATGTAGTTTATAAATATTTATTGACAATTCCATGTACTCAAGTTTCTTGCGAAAGAGTCTTTTCAAAATTAAAAATTGTATTAATCCAAACTAAGGAATTCTCTAGGCCAGGAACTTTTAAGTAATTTAATGCCGAAGAACTTTGAAAGGGACTTATTCCAAAATATTGACAAAAGTAAAATCATTAATGGAATTGCATGTTCAAGTGACGAACTTAGGAAAAAACTTCTGGTGTAATTTTGGTTGTTTAGTTTGAATAATATTTTAACAATATCAAGAAAACAATTAGGTTCCTAAAATTTTTAAAATATCTACTTCCACCACTACAGTTTAATTTCGGGAGGTTCACTTTAGACTGTACCCCCAAAATTTGGGAGGGAACCCAAACTTTGAACCCCTTGACCCCCCTCCCCCCCGATTCGCTACGGCCGTTCCGTTAAGTTCCCCTCCCCCCAAATTCATACGTGGATCCACCCGTCATGGGTTAGTTTGGCGAACTTGTCGACCTTATCGTATCCTGCTCTGCCCATATGTCCAGGAATCCCCAGTCCACGAGCTCTTGTTATTTCAATCTACGGTCCACGTCAGGAAATCGAACAGATTCCAAATAAGGTGGGTTACTTCCAGTGTTGGTAAGTAAAAAAATTAAAAGTAATCGGATTACTTGTAACGATTACTTTTGCAGTAATTTGTACTTTTAATTTACTTCTTACGGTGAAAGAGGATTCGTTACTTTCGTCGTAATCGTTACTTGCTAGTAATCGAAGATTACTCGCTCCCATGTAACCTTTAATTATTTTCAGGTAGCTTCGCTGGCCGCTTTACAAGCTTGAACAGGGAAGCGTTCATGGACGTATCTCGCAATTGCGTTAATTGTCAAGTAGCATCCCCTTGCTCTCGTGAGTTTCCGTGCAGCGTTGCCAAACGTACGATCGATCTTGATCGCATAAACACGATAATTTCGTTCCTTGTACGATCCAGAGGTAGGATCGTACGCAAATTGTACAATCTTAGTCCCTTTATAGTTTATTTTTAATCTAACCACTTTTTTACCAGGAGAAACAATCGTAAATATTTTGGAAACAGATTGATAAGAATGTACTGTTCTAGCTCTACTTTATTATCTGTTATACGATGATAAATTAGTGACGTGTGGAGGAGTTCATCATCCCTCAGTTGCTGTCGCAGACTGTCAAATCTTATCCGAGGTCGATCGTCCAACACGCTTCCTGTAAGAAAACGAAGATAGGTGTTCCCCGGTAAGGCGATTGCACGATCCTGTCTGGTGTTAGAGTTGGCAACGCTGCTTCGGTGTTGCAACATTCTAGTTTGGTGTGATGTGTGGAGCATGTTGCCTGAGTCGACGAGTAAACGAAGGTCCTTGCATTCGTTTCGTTCTGTTTGTATTTTACTTGTGGTTTGGGATGGATGACGATTGCATGCCAGTCAATACGACGGAATTTTCATTTCCTTATTTGAAGAGTTATTTCGTTTGGGTTCAGCCAACCTTATGTTATACCCTACATATGATGGGTACAAAACATGACACCCCTGGTGTTGTTTCAGCAATTATTATTGTTTGTATTGCTAGTGAAATAACAGGCCGTAGCATTTTTCTATGACTCAATTTTTCCACATTTCTACTGACCCATTCGACGATCTTACAATAAGTAATTGTACAGATTCCTTTTTAAAATCTGTAATTTGTACTTTTCATTGATTACATTTTTTTATAAAGTAACTGTAATTGAGCCCAGTTACTTTTTCTCAGTACTTTTACAAACACTGGTTACCTCCTACGAAGCGTTACGGCGGGGAGATACCCCGCAACTGGTGGAATTTCGCACTTAGTTTTCTTATCATAGAAGCGAAGCCCATGTCTCTAAGACAAATCAAAAAATTATTGAGTCAGCCGTGTTGGCCTTTCAACGCTGCAGACATGACCTGCAGAAGGTTGCAAGGTCGTTTACGAATAGTTTCCATCACCTGTTTCTTCATACAATCGGCAATAACACTTATCTACTACAAATTATGTAAAGCTCAGAACAGAGCCATACGGAACGTCAAATTCCTGGGCGTAAAATCTGAGAGGATTTTACCCTCTCCCACTCTTAAACCACGGTTTGCAAAAACATTTCTGATTACAATTGGCAGATGACCCCTGAAACTCCACCTGTGGATCATCTGCAAGATATTCCGGCACCGGGACATACCATAGACCTTCTCAAGTCAAAGAAGGCTCCATTGTCATGTTTATGCAGAAGAAAGGCCTCCTGAACAAATTGCCTGGACTTCAGGGCCAATAACAGATCAACCCCTACTGAAAATACACCATGTTGGAGAGGTGTTGTAGCCCTAGCCACCAAAAAATTCGGCGATTAACACTTCATTACAGGCAACTGTTAAGAGATATGAGCCTTTCCCTGCATCGCCATTAGAATTACGATAGACTCCCACCAGGACTACGGAAAATAACCCTCAAACCATATTTGGCTTTGTTAGAGAGGTAGGGGAAATTAGGCCAGATTCGGTCTACAGTGGACTCTCCAACCAGGTGAGAATAAAGATCATGAAGCAGCTCAACCCCAATGACTAAGGAGAGGAAGCAGCCCACAGGGGCTAACGATTGAGCGAGAGAATAAGGGAATGCAGCAGTTAATTCAGGGCTCTTTTGGCCAGAATTGCTGTTGAGAAGCATCACCCTAGATACCTTCCCCTCATCTAATTTCACACTTATTACTGAAACACCTCATAACTGATTTAGGAGCGGTGAGGCAGGCACTTAAGAGGGTTAATATCATTTGCAGGGATAAGAAACGTGTGCTCCAGAATTTCAATTTTTTAACGCAGTAGTTAAGTGCAGCATTAAAGCACAAAATCTAACAAAAAGAAGCAAAGGTCAATTCACTACAATAATAAAATTCTGGAATGACAGAAAAATTGAGTTACTTCCCCACCCTTTTAGTCGCCTCTTACGACAAGCAGGGATACTGCGGGAGCATTCTCGATCCCCCTGCCCGCAGGGGTTGTGCACGGCACATTGATGACTTCATGCACTTAACAATGGAATGCAATAAGACCACTCCTCAAGGGTCACCTCCAGTAGCTCCCATTTCAAGCACAATTTTCTCAGTAGTAGCAGAAGGAACATCTTTCATGATTAGAAAGACTTCATATTATGACTACTTGGGACTTTCAGCACCTTGAAACCACATCTGATAAGTCGGGGACCTGATACTTCTCTGATGAGCAATATTTCCAGTTCAGATAGTTTACCTCAATGCAGGAGCTAGAACCAAAAAAGTTCCATGCAAATTTTGTAGAAGACACAATGTTCCATAAGTGGACCTAAGGATAAAAATATAAAAAGAGCATTTATATTTCATGATTCATGCCCAGCCAAAATAACCCAGTAAGGTACTTCAAAATCAGTGATTCATCAAAATTTGATTAGTATGATTTAACGGTTAATTTACAAGCACATTTGGGTCAAACAGTAAAGGCCCTGTATATGGGATGAATAGTAACCCCTAGACTATGCCAATGTGAAGGAAAGTCACACTAGTTTTGAAAGTATGGTACAGGATTGAGATTGAAATAAAAGATTTTATCTCCATCAAAATCCACCACATTCATAACAGCAATTCCAACAATAAAATCATCAGTTGCACCAGGCAACAAATATATACTAGATCATAATTAATGATTCAGAGTAACTGACACACTAAAAGCAACACCTAAGTCAATATGAAAAGGGCACACAAATTTAACAGGCTTCGCACATTAATACACTGATATAGCAGTAGACTGAAGTGCACAACTGGCTAAATTGATAGTTTCAAAATTAAGATAATGATTTTTTCACTCGCATGATAATGTAACACAAAGGAATGGGAAATCATTGGACAGTAAAGAAATAACCATGTTTAATGCTGTAAAAACACAAACCAGGCCTTATGATAGCAGTAAAAAATACAAATTGGGAGTACATAATACACATCACAGAGAAGATTTCACCACAAAGTAATAATATAAAATCATGTATATACAATTCACATCCACATTTTTGGTATATTGCATGTTATTCAGAATAAACTAGAAATTTTAAGAGGATTCCCATCTCACCCTACAGCAATGAAAAAACTTAACAAAATATACAGTTAACTTCATCACCTTCACATTTTTTTTCAGAACAAAATTCCCAATCAAACATTCAAAGGAACTTGATGCACATTTAGTCAAAATTATTACATTGGTCTTGTGTTTCTTTTCACAGCTTGCTTCAGGACTTGTTCATGAATACTAGAACTGTATGATGTTGATCAAAGTTTTAAGACTATGATTCAAGAATTTGAGTACAGTTATGTTGAGGAAACAGTAGTTCCCTGAAAATGATCACAGATGAACATCATGCAAAACGTAATAACAACAGCTACAGCTGGTACAATTGTGTTTGGAAGATAGGTCAATATCATAAATTCCATGACCAGTGACTACACAGACAACCAGAGGTGATATGTTAGGAGGATGTCAGTGACACACTATCCAAAAATCTCTCCACTGGGTTTCTTTCCACCAGCAACTCAGTGCACGTCAGGTGTGTAGGTCAGTAAAACTACGACGACCCAGAGGTGGAGAAGGACCTGCAATGGAGAACACACGTCAATCATGTAAACAGGGAATAAGAAAGTTCCCATTCGGAAAATATTCCTGCAATGATTGGTGTAGATTACACGGCCCCACATGCATCCTTCCCGGCTCACCCTGAAACCAAAGCACTATCAGGCTATTAATTAGATAAAAGACTGATTACACAGTCTGCCATAATTTTCAATAATTTAAAGCAGGGACAAAATAATATGACTGCAATATTCAGAAAGAATCAGGCACCTATCATCCCACAGTGATCCTGACTTTAGACATTTTTTGTAAATTTCTTTAGGAAACTATAAATTTGCTTCGCTGGGTCAAAAAAAATTTTTTTGACCCAGCAAAGTCTGACCCAGAAAAGTTTGATACTGTTCTATGGGATGCTGCTGCTCACACGCTTTTAAAATGTCAGCATTTTTCCTTGTTTTCTGGCCATTTCCAGTAATCACGAAGAACTCAAAAGTTTTATAGAGCTTATCTGTTATGACCAATGATGTAATAATTAATTTGAAAAGAAACAACTTGAATATATATTTTCAATTTCTGCCCAGCAGTCCCAAGACAGCTTCAAGGGAGGGCACATGCCACCCACGTCACAGGGCATGCCATCATACGCCAAGCCTTTAATTCCCCTATCACAATTATCATAGTATTTGCTTAAAAACTGTACTTACTATCATTTTCGACGATATCAAACATTATATAACATTACACTACCTTTTTCATAATTTGAGAAAAATAATACATTCATAGATTATTACTTTTGTTATTTCGTTCAGGAAATATATTATAAAACTTTTCCTTTTGTATTTGCACTTTAAAAATGCATTACACACCACAAGAAAAGTATAAACCCATACAACTACACTTTATAAACCCATAAAGCTACACTCAGTATATTTGATTATAAAGAAGAAAACATGAAACTTTGGCATCTAGGAATTACTACTTCCCAAATATGTAAATACCAACCATGCAATTACAGTTGCCACTGAATGGGGTTGGATTGGAAAAAAAATGGTTGGCACTAGAGATGGGCAGTTCATGAACTAACTATTCACTTAAGTAAAAAATATTTTGACAAAGGAAAGCAAGTGTTCAAGTTAGATTCTCATTTCCCTGACCTTAACAGGTTTCCCAGGCCCATTAAAATATCCCTGACTTACACAGGTTCTCCAGGTTGTTTTTTAAATCCCTGATTTTGTTAATCTTGAAAAGAAACTAGTTTACTATTTACTGATATGAGTTATAGAAAATTACCATCAATTTTCCTCTGATATCTTGGTCCATTACCCACAGATTTGGTGAGTGGTTTCCTCTTTTCATGCTTACCCCGGTTACCCTTTGGAAAACTGATATTGGCCAAAAATAGGGGGCTCTTCTATGGACACATACAGTGTACAGTTTTCATTACTTCTGCCATACTGAAGATTGATACATCAAAAGTCATATCATCCCCATACATGAATTTTAAATACCAAGAATAAATTTTAAAAATGGTCTAATTTTACGGCATATTATTCCAACGTTCTTTTTGACACACTTTTATTAACTGCCAAAAGTATATTACGTATTAAGGTGATGTTACACAAATATTTCCCCATTAACAATTGCTTTTTCAAAACGGACAATTTTTGTTCCAAACAACTACTGCCTTTTTCACCCTTAGTATTTAATAACTTCACCTTGATTCTCTATCACACATTGAAGTCTTTTCTCCATACACCCAACTGCATTCTGGAAAATCAAGGGTGGCCACAATAACAAGTCCCATACTTCTCGCACATGAGCTTCCAGAGCATTTCTGTCCTCTTGCCCTTATTTTCCCACTCAAGGACAATGAGGCCCCAGATATTCTCGATTGGGTTAAGATCGGGTGAATTTGATGGCCAAGGTAGCACTTCAATGTGGCGTTGCTCCACAAAATAACTTCACAAAACCCTCACGGATAGTGCTACCACTTATTGAGAAGTTACTAAACAAGGGTTATTTCATAGGTTTTGGCAATTATTACAGCAGTGATGAAACAAATTAAAAACAGGAGAAGTTGCAACTGTCATAAGAAATAAACTGATGGTTTGAAGTGGAAAGATAAGAGAAGTGTTTGTGTTCTGAGCAGCATCCATGATGCAAGCACAAGTACTGTGCGGGATAGAAAAAGAAATACAAAAGACAAAACTTTTGCCATTGTGATATAATGACTCCATGGGAGTTCATCTTTCGGACCAGTACATGGTAACTTACAGTGCTGCGAGGAAGAGAATGAAGAAGTACTACCACAAGAACTTCCGACATCTTGATTTATATCTATTCAACTCATGTGTGATTTATAAAAAGAATGGAGGGAAAGAAATTCACTTGGAATTCCTTTTGGATCTCATCTACCAGCTATTCAATTAATACGGAGGAGCAACTTCCAAGGCATCAGGAATTCGCTCATAAGTAGGCCCTTCCTACACTTGTCAGGAAGGCATTTCCTGGACCTAAATCTGCTCAATGTGACTAAAACACATGCATACAAGAGATGTGTAGTGGGTTTGTCACACAAGCAGAGGAAAGAAACAATTTACTGCTGCAAAGACTGCAACGATCTACTCATCCTTTCAGGCATACCACACCCAGTTACAGTACTAGGCAGAAGATTGAAGTGTTTAAATAGTGTATGCAGTGCAAATAGAGCATGTAGAATAAATAAACTTGAAAAACTATGATCAGTGGTGATCTATAATGAAGAAATTGGCAGAATGGTGAGTAAATTTATTAGTAACCTAAAGCACAAAAAAGGAATGAAATAAGCTTTTTGCTAATAACAAAAATTGTTTAAATAACTGATCAGATGGTTCATTTTTTTCTTTTTCAGCATTTTTATTAGAAAGTTTATAAAAACTATTCCACCAAAAATAAATTACCAATATTGACATAGGAAACCCCCACCAAGCGAATGACTATCGAAGAAAGTGTCCCCACTTAAGGGGTTAACTTAATCTGCTATTCCAGAGATGCACAGTTATGAAACAAAATAAGCATATCTTGGCATATAAAATGAGCAACCCAGAGCAAAAGTTGAATTCAGAACCTCACATGAGAACCAAAACAGAGAACTAAAGCTTAGAACCAAACTGGAACCAAAATAAAGAGAGACAGACCCTTACTTCACAGGTAAGTACTGATACTAGAAGTGGGAGGAGGCATGAGAAAATGAACAATAAAGAGCACATACCGTATATGAGAGCAACAAAGTCCTAGCCAATGGGTATCTCCGCAGGAATATCCCAACTCGCACACCAACTGAATCCAGACTTGAATATGCACGCTTAACTTTGCGTGCAACAGCAGTGTCAAATGGGGACTCCAACAGAAAAGCGGGGATCCGGGCCTTCACTAGAAAGACAGAAAAAAAATTGCTTGCTATCAGATGCAACATGCTCTCAAATGCTCAACAGTCCATGCACATAATCAGGCTCATCTCTGGAAGAACGAAGCCAGAATAGAGTACAGCAACATCACTATCCTAATGAACCTCCACCATTAGAAGACCTTCATAAAATGAACTCCTGTCCCAGTCCTAGTGCCACGTCCTAGGGCCAATGTTAGCAATTAAACAAGCAAAATAAGGTTTCCCCAACTCAAGAAAGCATTGGTTAACAAAGAAGGACATTGTAAAGAAACCCACTTATGTAATTTAAAAGCATAGATTCATTTCATATCCTATATGGTCAAAAATATAGGTATAAAATTAAGTTGGAGGTTAGTAATCAAAATAATAAGTTTTGCTGTGGTGTAAATGACAATTCCAACAAATAGTAGAATTTGAGTTAGAAGTTTTGGTATTGTAATCCTCTCTCTTCTAAGCTGAATTTCTCTTAACGTCTTCCCAGTTCATACTGAGAAGTTAATTTCATATTAGAAGTAGGTTATAAACTTGTGTCAAAAGCAATGCTAACATCTTAGGCAGATACGAACTGCTAACCAATCTTTTGTTTGTTTCGATATTCCAGCATACATCACAATGAATAATTAAGGTGCTAAATCAGTGTCGATTGAAATCACCGGAGATGAGAAAACTAGTAGCGTAAGAATGATTCCAGCCACAGTGAAAGGCAGAAAACTGACCCCTTATATAATTTGAAAGCATCGATTCATTTCACATGCTATATGGTCAAAAATATGTATATATAAAATTAAGTTGGAGGTTTGCAATCTAAATTATAAGTTTTGCTATTGCGTAAATGGCAACTCCAAAAAATAGAAGAATTTGAGAGAGACGTTTTGGTATTGTAAATACAATCTATAACTATGTATTATGCTTACCATCATCAGTGTCATTTTGGCCAGATAATGAGTTGCTGGAGCCTTGACCCAGGTGAGCAACTGCATCTCTATAAAGATGCTGAAAAAAAGAGGAGTGCCACCTAATAATTAGACATGTTAAGCTTTCCACAATTTGCAAAATAAACGAAAGAGGGCCTGGGGAATTTATTATTTCACCACATTAGCTTATTTAAGAGTTCAGGACATTTTGGCTATAAGTCTAAACCAAGAAATAAATGAATTTTCAATATATAGCAAATTTTCATCACTTAAGCTAATATAACACCTAGACTCGTTATAGTTGGAGAGACAAAAAAATGCAAAATCAAAGTGTGTAACTCAGAGTGTTGAAAATGGATGCATGATGTTTTAAAACTTTTCATGTTTCTCCTAAGTATTAAAAATTTAACCAGTCAATTACAGTGGTTTTAGTAGACCATTTGAATCATAGGCAAGATATGATGGAGTTCATCGAAATTCGATGAGACCTCATCCTAAGATTATGGGAGAACAATGCTAACCTTTCCCTAATAAGCACATTTCACGCAACGCAGGTATTGTAGCAGCATAAAATACAATAGAAGACTAAATGACAATGTACAGCATCAATATGCAGCTTTGTGGTCAGCTTGAGGATTAGTATAATTCACTAAGTACCACTTTCCATAATCGTTGATTGTGTTAACATTTTCAACAATGACCTGACATAGTTAAGAAGTCTGAATTTTATGCATGCCAGTAGCACATAGTTTGGTTCAGTAACAGGTTTATTTTTACGCAAAATTGCAGCATCACAAACTGCCATTGTTGCCAATGAAATTTGATCCCTAAAAATGCGTAACTCAATAAACAATTATCAGTTCTAGGTTCTCAAAGGTTATCTCCATAACAATTTTTGGCATTGAAACAGCAAAAAAGCTCTGATTGCCTTCAATTTCAGAGCCAGATTTGGCTGATTATACAGCGAAACCTCACTTTTATGTTCCCGGAATTTGCATTTTCCCTTAATTTGCAACAAAAAATTTTAGTATCCTAGTAATGCAACCTTTTCCCACTATTTACACTTTCAAAAATTGAAACATCCCATGATTAATGACAAGTGACAAGGAGCAATATGGTGGTGAAAATTTTGCAAAGAAAATGACTGCCAACTAAAATTTTTTTGCATTGGGAACTAAGAGGTGATAGTTATTTCACGATCATTTGGGACATTTAGCTTATGTTATAAAGGCCTTATTTCAAATGCTTTAATGAATAACGACTACAAATCGTTTTAAAACATTTCCAAATACCAGAGAAGTCAGGGGAAATATTTTTTGCAATTTATTAAAAAGGTTTGAAAATACGAAATTCAAAAATATAAAGTGCCGATTTTTCGGTCCTGCCAACTTCGTATTATCGAGTTGCTACTGTATTTTTCTAATTGCAGTTGCATCTCCTAACACAGTAACATACTGTGGTAACGAATATAAAAATTTTCTAATTTTGCCAGGAATACTTCAAAAGCCTGCAATTGAGGAAAAAAATACACGGGAGGTTTAAGACACATCTCATTTGAAAATAACTACGATTGCACGAGGACATGTAAAAAGAAATTCAGTTGAGTTAACTTATCTATCTTTCTTCACTCCAAACTGATAAAGTGATAGACTTACTTGTAAAACAAATTTCTGTTTGGTTTTATTGTTATGTTAAGGGTAAATAATTAGACTTTAGATTGAGAGAAAATCTAGAACAACTCATGGGTTCATAAACTTAATGTAAAATAAAATATTAAAATGGATTTCAATTTATCTCTAAATATGTTATTAATCAAGTATAATTTATGTACAGCTGAAGTAAAATAAATGTAATAAATATGTATAATTTATGTAAAGCTGATGATTAGAAACTGGGAAATACATTTGAGGGAAAGCGGGATTCGGATTGTAGATTCGCTATTTGAGATTCTATAAAAATAGACTCTTCAAATTTGGGATATGGATTTGATACATTTTGGATCTGATACAGCACCGCTTTTTTAATACGTCATTTCCCTAATAGAGAACAGAAAATATATTCCATTGGTTTCTAAAAACATTTTACAGGCAGCCTGTGATTAAACGGTGCAAATGAAAGAGTTGCATAATTTTGAATCCTTTAACTCCGTCATAGCATGTCCATGAGTTTGCAACACTTCCATGCTCAAGTTAATGATTTCTTATGGACATTAACTGTTTAAAACTGTAAGAATAAAAAAAACATTACTTGACAGGTCTAGCCAGAGGCATGGGATCCACTTTGCCACCCAATGGACTGCATTTGAAGAGTTCTCTTCAAGCAGGGATCAATATTTCACTGAAAAATGTCCATTCCTGCCAAGATTCAAACCTGGGCCCATTACGGATACGATGCCGATAGTCCTTAGCTACCCCACACCAAGCCTGTCTTCTGAACAATGAGCTTATGGAGCAAATATGTATATTGCTCAGATTTGGTTGCAATAACGAAATCTGCATGGGAAGATCAAGGCTTTGTGGGACTCACATCTGTCTTCTCCAGCTGCAGGCGGAGGGCGTTCCTCTCAGCTGTCAGGGATTCCACTCGAATCTGCTTCTCAACGAGAGTTGACGTTAAGGCTGCAATGCGCTCGCTCACACCGTCGTCCACCACGTCACGCACCAGCACGGCACGCCCACCCCCCTGCCACTCATCACCCTGCCTTGCACCAACCTTGCGCTCCTCTTGCTTACTCAGCTTCTGGCGTAACTCCAGCTCCCCCTGACGTATCCTTTCCGCCTCAGCCCTTACACTTCTCAGCTCCTGCAGAGAAAAGAGTCAATTTGACACAGTCATTAAAAGTGCTTGCTGCACTGGCTGAAATAAACTACACACAGAACAAGAATATTCCACACCATAACCAGTGACTAAGTATCCCCATAACTCAACAGTCATCTCCAAAATGCCGCAAGAGAAATAGGCTTTTGTGGATCAAAAATGGTAGTACAACAGGCAAACAATTGATCTGTTAAGTTATACAATATAGAGACAGTTGGTGCTAGGTGCAACTTAACAACACATAAAGAGAAGGATTTTATATTCTGTAGCCATAGTGGTGAAAAGGAAACCCAGCAACAACTGTATACAATGAGAGAGGAACAAAATGAACTGGATCACACTCAGGACAGCTTTAAATACTCCTTATTTTCACACTGAATTGCCCTCATTGCTCTCACATAACCGCATTCACTTTCTTGTCACCCAGTAATTGTTTTAGTTATTATTAGACCTTCAAACAGGTGTATAACGATCAATCATTAGTGTATAACGTACCACCGAAATCTATTTACCTTACTAGTTGACATTCTATGGATAATAGAAAATTATTCCCAGTCTGTTTTTTTTTTAATTAATAGCAATATGTCACAAATCGTGACGTGTCAAAGCCAATATTATTCAGAGTTTGTGGAAATAAGAGGTTCAACAGTTCAAAATGATAGATAGGATATATTACATATGCTAAGCAGGGAAGAATGCACTCCAACACATTTGAACACCACAAAATATACATTGTCAAAATGCAAAGGACTTCAAATTCATCATAGGATTTCACAGAGTAATTGAAAATAGAGGTAAGTATATATGATAAAGAGAAGGAGTTTCAGAGGGGTTGAGGGAACAGTGACATGCTCTGACAAGAAGTGCGCACAGAGTGCAAGGAGGGGGTGTGCCCCACTCATCCACCACCCACCTGCAGCGCAGCCTTCTCCTGCTCTTCAGCTGCCTCCCTCCGTCCCCTCTCCATCAGCAAATCATCCTCCATGCGCTCACGCTCCCCTTCCCACTGCCTCCGCCCCTCTTCCACAATGCTGCGCAAGCGTGCCACTTCCTCGCGAAGCTTGAGTGCCTCCTCCTCCCTTCTGAAAGCGAGCATCAAAGCATATAGACCACATCCCCTCCTGTGGATGTAGGCCACAAGTGTGACCATTCCACTTATACCAAAGGTGACCACTGGAAGCTTAAGAGTACGTTCCACTGACAGATGGCTCCAAGTGAGCGTCATACAGGCCCCTCTATCACAATCACAGTAAGTGGAGTAACGTTCAAATATGACAGTGGAATCTCGGATTGTAGGGCAAAGATTCAGCAATCACTGGCAGCCAACTATCATCACATCTTGGGGTCACAATGGAATGCCAAGAGTAGTCCACCTCAGCAATGAGTTCAAAAGAGAAGGAAAGAGAGGTACACTTGGAGAAAATTAACATATGAGTATACAAGGTCCATGCATGTGCCACATGTGTGTAGTGGGCTACATGGAATGAAGTCTGGAGAAATGAGTCACTGTCGTTGTTAGGGCCTTATGCTTCCTAGTTGCACCCCATGATCCATTAATCACACTCCAAACACAATTGAAGAGAAGATCATTTTTGCCTGGGCGAGGTGAGCGGAGTCCCGTCGCTAGGATTGAAAACTGACAGTTTTGCTTTGCGTTTCACGGAACTACGCGGGGCGTTTCAAGTCGATTCTAAGGCTTGGCTAGAAAAATATCGTTTACTTTTCAGATTGGCATTACAAAGCTATAAATTGTCAGACCGGTGGCAACAGAAGAAATACGGTTATCAGATAACTTATGTGATTGATTTAATGCGTTCGTCACAGTTAATCTACCGGTTAATAAGTAGTTGAAAATTAATTAATGCAAGCGAATAAAATGTAGGTAAATGGATATGCCAGTTTAAGAATAATACTGCTGGAAATTTTATTCTACAGTCTTTTTTAATGAATCCTCTCCAGGAAGCCACACAGTAGATGCATTTTTCCTTTACGCGGTATATTTCAACCTAGTAATACAATGATCGGTCGTATTCATAGAATATAGTGATGGGGTAAAATCTTTAGTCATATTTTCTGAGGGTTGCACTCAAAGGAATACTATGCAATATTACATTTGTATTTCAGAAATAATCATAAGTGTGCGATTCAATTCTGAGAGGAGAAAGAGGGATTTCCGAGGGAGGGGAAGAAGGGATGAGGTTTGACTGAAGGGGAGTGAAACACGAAAGGGGAGGCCATGCCTGACACTTTTGTTATCTACTCCCTAGATCACTCTAGTCCGATTTCCAAGGGGCCAAACAAGTATTACATAAGACGTTTTTGGGGGAGGTCATCTTACAATCCCTTAAGAAGAGGGGCAGGTTGAAACATTATACTAGAATTGAGAAAGAAGGGTGACTCAATGTTGCTTGAGAGGCAGTGGAAGGAGTTCCTCAAGAGGGAAATAAATTCATCACGGCACGATTGCCTCCATAGCATCAGAAAATAGTAAGATTTCTAGCGACCAAGGGTCCACCGTTTTAACGATTACGACCTCAAAAACGAGTAAGGATGGATGTTCGTTACATATTGTATAGAAGAAAGTTGTCGCCAAAGGTTGACCTCTTCGATTTTCAAAGTTCTGGCTAAGAAGTGAGTGATTGTTAGCCAAAGTTCAGGTAAGTTTCCTCACTAACCCAGAGGGATAAAAATTTTTCTCTCGCATCATCTTTTGGAATGATATCTTTCAAACCAAATAAAGAAAACCCGAAGTCAATATCTTTAATAGTTAACCCGTAGTTGAGAGATAAATAAGCATGGGTAGAGTGAAAATGAGACCTGAAACGCTGCCCTCAGCCATCAATACAGCATCCTCAATATCCGCATATTTAGAGCGGCAGTTTTTTTTTTTGCGGCAAACTCCAAAAGTTACACCCTCCCTAAATATTTTATTCTCCCGATTTTTTAATCTTGTTGACAAAGTACTAAATGAAATATCGTACTTTTTCGCGACATTGGTCTTAGTCATTTCGTCGTCTATGTCCTTAAAAATTTCTAATTTAGTATTTAAACTTAACACTTTTCTTCTTATTTTATTGCTCATAGTGATCAATGTCACGATACCGTTTATATGATTGGGCATATAAGTGTAACGCAGCACTAGACGCAGCAGCGAACCACCAGAGACTAACCGACAAGCATGGGAGGAGCCAACGGCAGAGAAGGGGAGGGGTGACTAGAGAGAGGGGGTGGGAGTTGCCCAGCGCATGACAGGGGTGGGTTTTGCTCATTTGCTCATATCATGCAGCGCATGATAAGGGTGGGAGTTGCCGTGTTCTTCTAGTCTGAGAAGAGGAGTTCAGATGCTTAGGGTAGATTTCTGTGCATAAATTATCGGATATTGATAGAGCTCTCGAGGTTTTAACACTAAGGTGATATTACCATGTTTTGCAACAGCCGAGAAGAGGTTTAATATATAAAGGATATCTTGCCACGTGACTAACTTCGTTATAAGAGGGACTCATTTCGGTATGACTTCGTTAAAAGTGGAATTTTTTTATATGGCAAAAGGGCCTTTTTTGACGGGGAATGGCTTTCACTTCGTTAAAAGCGGGACTTCGTTATAAGTGGGCTCCACTGTATTATATTTGAGCAATCAGCACAACATTCAGCCTAGTTTGTTTAAAAACCGAGATTTTTTAGTATTGTTTTCACAGAAATATTTGTTAATTTCTAGGCTGGTTGTTAAATAACATAGTCATATTAAAAGTCATTCTTCACTAATTCTTGCAAAGAATTGTAATTCAAAACTAAATGTCTTCTTTAGAGCAAGGGCCTAGCCTCATTGAAACACCAGTTCCCGTAAGATCACTGAAGTTAAGCAATGTTGGGCCCGGACGAGGGATGGATGGGTGACCATTCATACCTTCACCTTTCTGCATGCTCTTGTCCCCTGTCTGCATGTGGCAGGCAGGGTAAAAATGGGGTTGGCACAATGGACCACACAAGGTCTAGGTGCCCGAGCTCCTATTGAAGGCTCCCCTAACTAACAATCTAAATATCTTCTTTACTGATTCTTGAAAAGAATCTGATTTCAAATCAATAATGACAAAACTAAGGGTCATAGAAAGTTCTGGGCCAGATGAAATATCTGATAAAGTGATATTTCTTTGTTTTGACATTATAAAATTACCACTGTTACACTTGGCGAAAGAATCTCTAAAACTTACTATTTTCCAACACCACTAAAAAGATCTACAAATGTTCCAATCTATAAAAATAAATGATGCACAGATAACCTGAACAACTATAGGCTAGAAGCACTGTTGAATACTTTCTCCAAAACTTTTGGAAATCATATTCACTACATAAATAACTTTTGGGGAAAATTTTAACCTGTTCTCAAACAGACAGGATGGTTTTCTCCACTGGAAGTCCACTACATCTGCTATTTATCAAGCAATAGGGTGTTTGCATGTTTTTTCCTGAGATCATCAGCAGAAACTTCCAGATGTCCAGAACACAAAAACATTGCTACGTCTAGAGTCAAAGACTACCTATCTTCCCCTAAATATAACTTCTCATCATACATTGACGAACATAAGCAGATGAATCTGGCAACATGCATCAGCTTTATTACTCACTAGCCGTATTTCCCATTGATTCTCAATGGGAGGGAGGAGAGTAAGAAATAATAGAAATGGTAGTTCGATGTATACAGAAAAGAATCTTACTTCCTATTTATAGTCTTAACGGTGACTTCTTCGACATTCAAACATAAATGGATAACTTATGGCAGCAACAATACAGCTTCGAAATCGCTGACTGTTCAGTGAGACTTCGCCACATCAATTTAGTAATAAATCAACATTGGCGATGCGGATAATGCTAAAAAAACAGTTACAATGTTACGCTGCGCTTATAATTAATCAGATATTTATTTAAAAGCAGCAACGGAGAAACTGCTTTAAATAGATTTTTTTAAATCCTATGAGATATCATTAACTTTACTTTCGATCGATTTCGAAGTCGATCGAAATTTCGATCAAATGGCTGATTAATTAAAAGCAGCAACTGAGGAAATGCTGTTAATTAGATTTAAAAAATCCTATGAGATATCACTAACTTTACTTTCAATCGATTTTGTTTGGAAATGAAAAGAAAATAAAAAGAGAAGCTTGTTGAGTTGACATCTAAAAGGTAAATAACTGAAAACCAAACGGCAAACAATAGTGTTCAAAGAATTAAAATGAAAAAGGCAATTCGGTTCAGAAAATGATGTATTATATCAAAGACCTTACGGCATTTTCATAGTTTTACTCATAAAATTAATATACCTACTCACCATGTCTTACTTTAGGGTTTTGTACAAAGTGGAATTTGCCTAATTAGTCACTAATTGATGCATATCATTAAGCCATTTGACTGGAATTTTTTGTAAACCAGTAAAATTTGGTCATTATGGCAGAGAGGTTTTGGTACTGTTCTTTCTTTTTTCAGGTTTTTGCTCATTCCAATAAATTAGGGTTCAAATCCCTGCAGAGGAGGATATTTTTCAGAGAACACCCGATCCCTACTTCAATAACTTGTGGCGGGCATTTCAAGTGCAGCTGACGCCAGGTCCCTCTTCACCCTTCCTCCCTCCCTGTCTCCTCCCTCCCTCCCTATGGCGCAACTGACCTTAGCTGTCGGTCACCTCCCTAAATATCCAATCCAACAAATGGTATTAAAACTTCTCCACATTTATAATGATACATTATGGGCCTTTTTCACCATATGTCCATATTAACACCGCGTTTTAGAAACTGCATTTACTGATTCAGCATTTTAAGCGTGCATGAGATAAGCATGTAAATATGCATTGAATTTATTGATTGCCCACCTAATCAATCCATCATGGGGCCCTTGGGACTCTGGGCCCTTCTGATACAGATTTACTCTCAACGTGATATCATGAGACTGGAGGAAAACATGTTATTTACATGCTAGTGGCGTAAATATCTTTTGAAGATCAAATCTTTGGTTGCCAAGGAAATAAGATATTGTTGATTTCAGAGAAAATGTGAGATTTTTCAGCTAAAAACATGACTTTCACACAAATACGAAACGTAATAGAAAATCGATTGAAAGAATGAGAATTTTCATATATTCAGCCATCCGATAAAAAAAATTCCAGCCCTCTATCTTGAGTGAAAGTACTTTTAAAAAGCAAAAAACAAAACAACTGCAGCGAACCCAATGATTAGCATGGACCACCAAAGGAGCCTTAGGGGGGCCTTAGGGGACCCTGAGGGCTTTTTAATATAGCCAATATTACGCACATATATTTTCTATCTACATGCCAATTTTCAGCTCAATCGGTCCAGTAGTTTTTGCGTGATTGAGTAACAAACATCCAAACATACAAACTTTCACATTTATAATATTAGTAGGATGAGATCTTGGACAGGGACAGGTGGGATAAATTGCAGGACATATTAAGAAAGACTGGCATATACTGATAAGGATAATAATAAAACAAAGATTTCAGGGTTAATGAAGGATTTTTGTCACAACTATGTTTTTTTTAAATTAGTATTACAAGAAGACCAAACATTTGTAGGCTAACTTGAGGGGATAATTATGCACATCATAGAATGACATCTTGTGCATTATGATTGACAAAATATTTTATATTTCCATACTTTATCAATAATTCATTATAAATTGAGGAGGTCACAAACATTTTGTCAATTATTACCACATCCATCCAACAAGTAAAAGCTCAGCTTTTCGATTTCAATTCATCTTGCACATTCAGCATGATTGAGGTTACTGGAAGGTAGTGAAGAGAGGGGATAATGCAACTGGTGACCAGCAGAGGGACAAAGGACCAAACCTAACACGGACTCACATTTGCCGTTCCCTCTCTCGCTCACACTCGAGTGCTTCACTCTCAGCCGAGTGCTCCATCACCACGCCTCCCCCCCTCCCTCTCAACTCAGCAATCTCGCGATCACGGCCCGCCAGCACTGCCTGTGCCCGTGCCCTGTACCGCTCCTGCTCTGCACGTTCCTCCCTCAGCTCCTCCACCACAGCATCATACCTACAACAAAAGCATACACAACCTCGCTCAAAAAATAAGTTCATAAAATACTGATGACAAGCTAATGCTCGTATGCAAATAAATGATATCCATATCAAATGCACCAGATAGCTAGGGAAGAACAAAACGCAGGTTCATTAATTGATAATGAACTATACAAGTACATGCAGATCAATTAATTATTATAATTTGCAATTTTTTCTATGCACTTCCTAGAAGAAAGAATCTTCCAGGAAAAACAAAGAATTTTTGTCAGTTAATGTCACTTTGCAATACTATAGAGCAAGCAATGATAATAAAGATCAAATGAATAATAATGATGAATGACAAATCACATGGAATGTAACAACAAAAATCAACAACAAATTAAGTTTGGGACTCTGGTGTTGGTCGGCTCATACACAGGCCATTCTACCACCAGAATAATACTTTAATGCAATCAGACAACCCAGAAGGGCCATTCCGTAATTGTCTCTCTATACCTCAAATATAGCACTTCATGGGCCTCTTTCATGGGCCCAGACTGACACATGAAGACACTCAGCCTTGTTTAAAGCCTTATGCTTCACATATATATTGTTTATTATTTACAAATTTAACAGATATGGGAATGCTGAACAACTTCTAAAACTTGAGTGATTTTTTTCACACTGAAAGATATGAATAATATTTGCCTCATTATATTCTATTTCCTCACCACTACTACTGGGAACCCAAAAGACACCAGAATCATGCTGTCTAGCATGTTCCACTAGTCATACAAAGTTCTGCCGCTAGGCATAGTGAGGTCCAAACTTTTCTGAATTTAAAATTCCAAGCAGCAATGATGGGAAAGGTTTTGTGCAGAGTTCATATTTTTCAGGCAGGGCTATTTCATGCAACTGGTATTTTTCAACCAGACCGCTTCTCTTGAACAACATGTTGCTGCAAAATATTGCTTCCTGCTCCAGCGATGTGCTGATTATGTAACTGTGAGAGCGATGACGGCGGCTGATAGCTATTACGGCCTCCTATGACGGTCAGCGTCATCGAACGATCATGTAAAGCACCATCATAGCACGTATGACGGTCATGGGCTTCCTGTAGGTTGGTAGCAATAGAAAATCTGAAGAGCCAATGAAAATCATCGACACATACCAAACAAACAATTGCAACAGACAGCAGCGTGTTCAGAGGCTGAAACAATGTCAGCGGCATAAGAGTTTAAGTACTCCACATTATTCATTTTTGTATGTTTAAGAATTAAACATTATGTTAAATATGTTATAATGTACCTAATACATCATATTAATTATAGTGGAAGTGAAAATCATGTTGATATCCTTATGATTTCATTTGTAATAAACGGTTATGTCTTGCAAATGCATCGCAGATTTGTTATGAATTCAAACCTCTCCATGTCGCATTATTAATTTCATTGAAAATTACTTTGACGCACAATAAACGGTATTAGTTCAGTTTACGTAATATGTATGAAATGACATGCTGGTATTTCGTTACAACTAAGGTACCTAGGTATTAACATAATGCAAACTTGCATAATTTTTAAGTTCCTTTTTGCATTGGAACTCTTTCGAAATTGTCATATATATGAGCCATCAAATAATTCGCCGAGTTATTGAAGTGTGCCTTTGAAAGTATTTTCTAATACCTACCTACTGTTGGTACAAAAATTATGTAGACTCGAGTTTGGACACTGATTAAAAATGAGCCGTGGTACCCACATGAATGCGAGTTACACTAAAATTTAGCTTGTTTTATTTTACATTTAACTGTGGTTGCCAATTATATTTACACTAGATGACCCGAGCGAATATTTCGCACAGTATGCAGCTTCTTCCTGTTTCTTCCTTCTTTCTTCCTGTTCTTCTACCTGTCGAATATTTCGCACAGTATGCAGCTTCTTCCCGTTTCTTCCTTCTTTCTCCCTGTTCTGCTACCTGCTTCTTCCCATGGACAATCATATGTTATTTATGTCTGTGTTAGAGATACATAACGTAAACGTAAACAGTAAATGGTCACACTGACTGCATGTAGAATGTAAACAATCTAACTAAACGATGTGTTAATAGATGGCGCCTCCTACAGTCTTTTAAGCACGTAACCATAGCCAACATATTAGTTGATTATATTGTCAGTAGATGGCGTTGTATCATTTTTTTGACAAAAACTTTAATTTTAAACAATTTGTCTATTTTTCATCAATAGCGGGGAACATAAGCTTTAAAAAAATGTTTGAATCATTACTTTTGATGAATAATTATGGGAGTTATGGCATTGCGACAAAAAACACCTTTGAGAAATAATATATACGGATGATGATGTGTGGAGTCGATATACCTCGAGCGAGCAATCGACATGGAAAAATCGAAACTTTTAAGTCAAATTAATTGGTAAATAGTGAAATTTGAGATTGAGATTGTATTTTTCGTCAGAAGCCGGTGATTCAACGTTTAAAATGATACCTCATTTCTCACTGCAGGTGCAATATTAACGGAGCATATACGGAATGACAGAAAAAGACCCTTCTGTAATAATATATGATTACACTCTCCATTTTTTATTCCGGTGGGAACAAAAAAAATGTCGTTTGCGAACAGAGCACTCTCTTTGACATTTAATAGTGAAGAAACTTGAAGTTTAATCGTAATGAACCTGCAATATTGTGTGGGAAAAACATATTTAAATGTATCTTTAAACATTCAGTTCTTTCTATTATGCCATAAAAAAGTTATTTACAAGTTTATGAAACAACTTTTTCTTGGCTATGAAAAGTAGTAGAAGGAAGATCTTGGACTTGTTTTGAAGCTCTTTTCAGCAGTATTTAATGTCAATTACCATCATAAACTCATATTGTGATATTGATTTTTAACTAGTTAATAAACAACCGAGTATTTTAGCAGGCTCGAGCTAGCGATGATTAAGGCTATCATACTGTCTAGGTAACTTATGTTACAATAATAACAGTTGTGAATTGTTAACAATAAACTTTTTTAGAATTAATATTAAATTTGAGTGCGAGAAAAAATTCATTAATGCTTTAAACAGTGAAAATATAATTTAATAGTTGAATTTATTTTTTTTTAAGGACTAAGATAATTTATTCTTCTGTAATAATTAATTGTAGTGCTTCATGAAAGTCATTCATAAACTAAAGTTAGTTAATTGGGATTGGACTACTATAATTAAAATTTTATTCAATGTATTCGCACGTATATCCGATACCTTATGATGCCTATCACCATCAATTTCGAGCGTCATAGGCTATGACGGCGTGAAGGTGATAAAAAGTGCTATCACGGATACATAATCGCTGCTATCACCCTCCGTCATTCATATGACGTTGCCCTTAGCAACGACGTCGCTCTCACCCTTCTCACAGTTACATAATCGCCCCGCAGGAAATAACAAGCATAAACTGTAGTTAAGTTGAATACTGCTTAAAGAGAGAAAGCTTTATGACAACCCTTTTTTCATGAGTGGTTTACCTCCTTCAAAAGAGGGAAAATGTCAATTGGCAATCTTCCTCACACCAAGTGCTCATCTATCTCACTAACAGATGAAAATGTCTGATTAATTAACGAACTTGGCACAAAGATTAATGGCAGACCATTGATGAGTTGACATGGATTTTTGATTTTCTAAAAAGGTTCGGCAATTAAAAAAATGTCGTGATGTGCAGTAGTCATGAGACTGGTTCTCCCACCAAGGCAATGCACCTGCTAAAGCAATGCGCTCTTTCCACGGTTTTTGACCAAAATTAGCTTAGTCCCACCTCCCTTACTTGTCTTGTTTGACACTCACTGACTTTTTCTTGTTCCCCCAATTGAAAAGGGAACTTAATAGAAATGTTCTGTAGATATTAACAAGGTGAAACAACTAATGCCAGACTCAGAAAGGCATCAGAGAAGATGAGTTTAAAAAAGTGTTTTCAAAATTGATATATAAGGTTGAACACATTTACTCCAATGGGAGGAACGCTGAAGGTGACCAATGTTTGTATAAAAAAATAAACAGTTGGATTTAATGAGGAATCCTGTTTTCTTTAGTCTCTCCTCACATAGATAATAGTTTGCAACTAAGAAACCTGTTCAATAAGAAGACGCAAAAATTTTTAGGGCAGACCATTTATGATTAAGAACCAAGTCTTTAGGGTACATACCTCCTCTGTAATGCACTAGTCTTATTATTGGCATTTACAAGTTCTCCCTCCATCTTGGATTTAAGAAGTTCCAAGGCACGAGTTTTGTCATCCATAGAGAAGGAAAATTCATTCTTCAATCTGAAAAAGGAAATTTGGTTCAATACAGATTTACTCATGCCCAATAACACTCGCACCACAGCCTTTTCGAAAATAAGAGCACAATAGTAGATTTGACTGGTATGTTCATACAAGTTTGCACACACATGCCAATAGCATATGCTGGCCTATCAGCAGGTAGAGGGGCAAATGCAGTCAGTTCCTCGAAATGGCTCAAATTTGTTCCGTCTGGATAATTGTGGTCAGGGAAAAATTAACATGGAACAAGTAATATAGAAGGCTGGAAACAAAATACACAGGCAAATTCAAAAAGAGAAACAATGTAAATAACTATGTTTGAATACTGAATGTTTCTCAACTTCAGTCCTCGGGTTGAAGTAGAAGATTCTCATACACTTGTACATTCAACAGCAAGCATACACAGAGAAACATTCAACAAGAACTAAAATTCACAC